>UCOH01005710.1:0-188637 GCA_900474275.1 Synergus japonicus
GAGAGAGAGAGAGAGAGAGAGAGAGAGAGGAAAAGACTTACAGAATGCAAGGAAGAAAGAAAGAAAGAAAGAAAAGCGAAAGAGAGATCGAAAGAGTTGAACGATAATGGAGAACGAAGCTACCAAAGCAGCTTCTCCACCATCAGGTAGTCAAGGGGTACCGGTCCACGGCACTATCTACGTCATATATCGTCTGTTAATTAATCGTTTAATGAAACAGTAGTTAGCCGTGATGATTGTGATATTTTATTATTATCCCTCGGCGGCCGGTGAACGGCTCATGCTTGAACTGACGGACGGAACTTTGTGTGGAATGAACGAAAGGGGGAAAAGAAGGGCGAACGAGGAAAAAAAAAGCAAAGAAAGGCACCACCAACGAGTCGAGGACAGGCAGAAGCAATTTATGAGAAAATTGTTGGGTGCGCCAGACAGATCGTCACTCCTCGAGGACCTTTTCAGACCCTCAATCTGTTACCGATTTCATTTATGACAAAAATCTCCAATTTCAAAACATTTTGTTAAGTTGAAGGATCTTTTGTAGTTTTGACGTTGATTTGAAAATCAAGGAAGGAACATAGATGCATCAGATAACAAATCAGACTTCTTGGCAGGTAAATTAGCTTTCAGTTTAGACTGATGTAGACATATACGAATAGCAGTGGCAGTTTCAGCCAGACTAATCTGAAAGTTTGGGAAGTTGATTAAATTCTAAAGTGGCGTTGAAATATGTAATCGAGTAATCAGCCTTCCTGATCTGTGAGTAGGATGTCGAGGATTCAAAAATTAATTCAATGAAGGCTAGAAATATTGGATTCTAAAGATATTCTGACAAATAAATGATTGGTTGTTCTAAAATTTATGTGAGAAATAGAAAATGTTTCTCTTAATTGGTGAGTGAATAATACGAAACATCTGTTTGGGAGACCTCAAGTGGATAAAGTTCTCTTAAGATGTTCGGTATGACTCAATAAGTGTCGGATTGATCCCGGAAGCTGTAGAAACTAAGACACGTAGGCCAAGAATGAAGCCCGAGAATGAAGTTGAGTGTCAGAAGTCGGTCCTCCTCCTTCTTTTCCACTTATGAGTGGGCTTCTTGAAAAAATCAAGTGGATTCGAGAGAAACCTGTTTCCTGAGGACCCTCCTCTAAATTATGCCAGACACTATCTCTAGATAGTTTCCCTCCAGTTAAATGGAATATTAAAGGCGTTAGTAAATTCACGAGTTTACTGCTTTGATTTCAAACCAGAGAGTATAAAAACTCTAAAGATCTCACGAGGAAACTTACAACTGACGCTACAGCTCTCCATCAGTACTTCTTAAAGTACTGGCGCGGAACTGAAATTTCCACCTGAGATGAAATATCAAGGTTGGAAAGCTGAAAATCTTTTGTTGAAAATTTCCATTTTCCTCTTCTTTCAGAAATAACTAGAATCAGAGTGCAAAAGAACTACTTTTAGCTTCTCAAATATGCGCTTAAAAAATTAGTTTCAAGGAAAAACAATATTCTCCTCTGACTAATTACAGCCCCTTTTTTTTACCCCTCTTACAATTTTTAAACAGGACGCGAGTCAATCTATGGCTCAAAAATTAATTAAATTCTGTTTTGCCCGATCGAATGCGTAAATGAAATTCGCGAGATGCGTTCAGCAGATTGTAAAAAGAGCAGCGTGGAATCTCGAGCCATAAAGGAAATCGATATGTAACCGCGTATTCGCCCCGTGACGCCCGGATCGGTATCGATTGATTTATCTCGTTCGATTTTCTTGAGCTCGATGACTCGCCAGGGAAGAGGAGACGGGATCAGACCCTCTTGTTCACGGTGTACCTAATGACATTGGCTCCGCGTCGAACCTCCTTTCGGCTGATTAAAAATGGCATAATGAAAGAAGGCGCACGAACTTGCGATGACTACCGAGAAAGAGATGGGAAAGACCTTTCCTGCAGAAAGAAAGAGTTAAAGGTAGAGAGAAATACCCACCGACTGACTGGACCTCACTTTTTTAAACGATCAATCACTCGAACTACAAGAAGTACACATCCCACCTCCCCGAAAAGTCGGGCGTTGACGGCAGAAAGACAACGAAAGAAAATAGGGGCGAGATCAGAAATGGGGGAAGAAAGAAAGGGAATACGATATGAAAAAAAAATACAAGGAAATAAAGAAGAAAGGAGTCACCTTCACAAGGACCAACGAAGCGTTCAGTTCCAAATAGTTATTATTAAGCGCTTCGTTAGACGCTTCTGTGAGTACAAGAAATAACGAGCCAGCTTGATTTCTCTTTGCAGTATTCTTATTATTATTCTTACTTCTCCTTTCTGGTAATATCTTCGATTTCCAAAAGTAAACTTCCTAATCATGCTCTTCCACATCGATTCATGTTTTACGAAATAGACCAATTATTTCGCTTCAGAGAAAAGTCCTATCTTGGAGAAATATAAAAAATATCATCTCTATAATTTCCATTTTAAGGGCCTAAAGTAATAAGCTAATAAAGAAGTTATCAACAATCCGCTTTGTAATACGACAAAATATTTTCTGAACTTCCCTAATGAAGAAGTCATTCCTTCAAGATGATTTACATTTCATTGCTTCCGATGCTGAAGCAAGTCTTAATTTCTTTAAGCACGTGTCAGGCAATTTTGCAGATTAACGGCGTATCATGCAAGAGAAAGAGGAATATATGCTACTAACGCGCCAATAAGCGCGTGCGTTTCAATTGTAATCAGCCAGAATGTAAATCAAAGTCTTCGCGCTGCCTCACCGCTTCTTCTTTTACTGTTGGAACGGACTCTTCGTTGAGCTGCCCATTGCCTGTTACAGCCAAGAGTAATATATTTTTTCGTTATTTACAACGTCGTATCAAGTGCTCATTATTGTAAAAAGTTAATGAAGTATTACTATTTTTCACTTCTGCGCTACAAGAAAATAGTGTCTATGTCTTCCTAGAAAAAACAAACTAATTTACTTTGTGTTAATATATCTTATTCTAAAGTAATGGACATGAATAAAAATTTCAATGACTTTTCACTGATGAATTCACTGAAAATCAGTGATGTTCCACTGATTCAATTTTAGAGAGTAAGGATGACGCCTTGAGAATATTGATGTGTTATTCTAATGAGTTGCTGGCTGTATTTAATTCGATTACTTTTTCACCGACAAAAGTAATTTGTGAATTAAACACAGAGAGAAAAGTATTTTTTCTTGTACTTCGCTACTTGTCGCGCTGCATGTAAATGCATTTCGATCGCTACACCTGTTACATACTAAGTGCATACATGCATTCAGCCAAGAAGTCGAATCCGGCCGAAGCATGGTTCGCATTTTTTAGCTGTCCATCGGTCCAGAAGTCCGCTTGGTTAAATGTTAATTTGGTCCCGGTCGAAGTTGGCTAATTAGAAATGATCTCCACGACTCGTATACAGCTCTATTCCGGACGTCGTTGCCGATTCGTTTCAGGGGATGATAAATCGAGATCGTTCCCTCTTGCAGCAATTTCTCTTGGGTGAACGAACCTGCGCCTTAAGCAATGACTCTGCTCAGAGAAGACATCTTTGATATTTAACTTGTGATAAAGAATTGCTACTTTCAGTTTCAATGAGACTAATGCCCAGATCGGACTCTGATGTATCTTTCTGCTTGATTATGAATGTAGACCTTAGACCTTGGGGATAAATTAACTGTATCTTATTTAGAAAGATATTATTTACCATAACTAAAATACACTCACGTAAAAATGTAGAAATTAAAAAGACAGGGGTTGGTATATGAATTAAGATTAAGAGTAAGAAGGGGACAATTTATTGATATGTCCAAAGGCAGAGAAAAATTATGATTTAATTCCAGTGATCAAAGTTGTTAGATAAGTTGACATTTTAATATCCTGCTTTAAGAGTCCAGTTTTCGTATAAACTTGCATTCAGTATTTTAGGATCAGAGGATTAAAACTAAGACTAAGTTAAGACCAAAAGATAAGAGAGTTGCACTAACACGACACCTACTCGCTTCAATAAAATGTTAATTCGAGATGAAAACGAACCATATAGTGTAGAAATATGTATGGGTTAGAAGCAGAGCTATTAAACTCGAATTATTTTTTTATAGTATGTATTTGTACATATATATGTACTACTACTAAGCTACACTGTTCAGCTACACAACAAAAAATTCATTCTACCTATTTCTTATATAGGCTTCGATCAGATCCCCTCTTATAGTCTTTTCTCCAAACCAAAATAAAGACTACAATTTCGATAGCGAAACCTCCTCCGCCTATAGTCCCTATCGTCTCCCATGAGATTTGGGATTTTGCCATATTACATGTATACATTATGTACACCTCGCACGACAAAGTACATATTTATTTATTTCGGTGGAACTTTTATGCGATATCTCGTGCGATCGTCTCCCGGGGGTAGAGTCTGAACGAAGGCGAGCGAACGAGGATAGGAAGAAGTCCAGTGAGTGGCGGAGGGTTTGGGGAATGAGAGGAGAGAGAAAAATAAGAAAATAATGTGAAAGAAAAACTGTTGCCTCAGGGAGAGGGTGGTACAGCGGAGATGGTGGGACAGGGGAGAGACTGGAAGGATCGAGGAACGGGTAAGTTGGGTACGATCGTGAAGAGATCGCCGGGCAGATTTAGCGGCTCCCGCTGACAAGACAATAGCTGTTCCCTCGTTTCTGTAGATGTGCATTCCGCGGGTAGGTATGCACTCTTTGAGTCCAATCCTCTTTTGTCCTTTTCTGCCACCCGACTGTCCGTCCTTGTCTTGCCCTCGCCATTCGGTCCCCATTCGTCTGTCCTTCACAAGCGGCACTGCCCGGCTCACCGCGCACCGAGCACATGTTTATCGCCAGGCCGAAAGTGACACTTTCACACGAAAACACGTACACTTCCTTCGCGACTGAAACTCCATGCTACCCAGCAAAACTGGACCCGATTCTCCGCCACTATGTCTTTTTTTCTTTGTTTTTTCCAGTGCCCAGACTAGGAGACAGCGAAAAAAATGGTAGAGGTCGTAAAGCTATATAGAGCATCACTATATTATTCTATCATAAAAAAGAAGTTGCTATTACATCGAAAATAGATTTTTCAGTATTTTAAGGGACTGTGAATAATATTTAAAAAATCTTGCTTAATCTTGCTATGATTTGGATGAGATTATTTCAGGAGAAGATGTAGCAGAGTTGTGGAAGAAACGAGGTCTTTGCCCTTGAATGTGTTTGATCCTCGTTCATTCTAAAGCCCATCGATCCTCGCACTTCCGTCAGGCCCTCATCCTTCGCATTTGCAAGTCGCGAATCGAAAGTCGAGCTTGTATCGATCGATCGTAACCGGCCAGTACGATTAGTTATTCTCGTAAAGGTTGAACTGAATAGAAGAAAAGCGAGCGAGGAACAGAGACGATTCTCTTCCCGGTCGCATATGGAATATTCTACGAGAGCAATCGATCCCATTGTGAGTCTAATAGGCTGGAAGCCTTCTTCAGCGATCTAAACTTTGATCGTCGATCTTGCCCAAGTGATAAAAGTATCAACAAATTTCATTTTAATTTATTACTCCAATCGATGACCAATTTCAGAATCCCTATAAAATATATATATGCGAGCAAGAAGTTTGCATTCATTTTAATTAATGAATTGTAATGATTTAGAAAGGATCTAAAAATATCTAAAAATATCTTCCTTATCTAAAAAATATACATCTTCTCAAGAACACAATATATGAAAGAGATTTACAGCAGGTAATAAATTATTAACTATTAAGAATGCAAGGGTTCCTTTTGCATCTTTGGAGTGTGGAATATGGTTTGCGAATGAATGTATATTGAATACGTGAGAGAAATGCGTGTGCGAATGTGAAAGGGGATGTAGAGTGCTTTAAGTCGCGGCTAATGATACGCGATGATATGCGGCATTCGTCACTGTCCGATGTCTGGGTTGATTGCTGCTACTGTTCTCTATCCTTTATCGTTACCGTGCTTTTACCTGTAGGAACGCTTAATACACACGCTCATATTACATATGTATAAGTGCATGCAGCAGCGAATGGAATACAAGGCTAAGAAGAAGCTTGGGCTCGTGCACTTGGAGCTGATTCTGTGGGCCAGGACAAAAAATAAATTTGGCACACTCTACCGTTAGCAGTTATAAATTAGTGAACGCTTATGGAATGTACATCGGACATTCACCGGCGTAACTCGCATCTGATCAACCTGTCGTCGTGCGATTAGGTCCCTTATCATTTTTCATGTTAATCAGAAACCTACTGCCCTATCGCGCGAATTTCATCTTTCAGTTTTTCCACAAACCTCCAGCATTTTTCAAACTATGTAATCTACTGAAGAAAATCGAAAATTTTCAACTATTTGGAAATTTTTCTCAATTTCTTCTTGACATCAATGAAGGGCAGTACAGCATTATTATGTTTATTGACTTTAGTTCCAGTTTACTGACTACAATTCGAATTACTGCAGTTCAGAGATCATGCCTAGTCATTTATCATAGTAATTAGTGAGGAATATGGATACCTGTTGAACGACAACCATCTACTTTGCAGATGCTAGTGATTCATATTTCACATTGTCATCGGATCAACTGTAATTACAATGACAATGATAGAGATGCATCTGACACGAAAATTTCCGTTTGATAAGTTAATCTTCAATACAAGGAGGAATGCAGTTCCCGGTATGCGAGGGAGTTTCGCAGTGGCGTAATTTATGAAATTTTTTTCTGTTGCTGTAGTCGTAAAATCTTGAAAGTTTGCAAGTTCATTAATCCATTTAAAAAAGTGAATGTATTACGGCATAAAGTGCATTGGTTTACTACATTGATCGTTAAAATACAAAGTATAATAGTCAGGAAGAAAATGAGTACTTTTTGGCGATCGGTATTCGAGAGACGATAAAGTAACGAACGATTTTACAAAATCGTGGGAAGAAAGGAACAAAGAACACTTTTTGGAGATAACGAGCTGGGAATTTAGTGCAACGTAGTTACGCCACTGGTTCTTCTTGGACGGTAGCTTCGTACTTGGATACGTCGAATCTCTGGTAAATGAAACGAGACACAGAGCACGTGGGGGCATCTTTTTTACGAGCTACTGCACACAGCCACCCAAGAAGATTTGACTCTTGTTTTAAGAACGTTCAGGACAGGCGAGCCTTTTAGTCGATAAGAGACGGTAAAGGAATTCCTTCAGGATCTTGGTTCGCTCCTGCGGAATTTTCTGCAGAAGAAATCGGGCGACGAAAATTAGTTGACAATTTTCGGAAGATTCCCAGCTCTTCGAACCGACAAGAAAGGAGACTCCACCGACGATTAAGAAGTGATACCATCTTCATTTGTGCAATTGTGAATTCAAATCACACAAAATTTAATTGTAGATGACATATAATTGTGTACGAGTCATAAAGCGATTTGTAAAGGAATTGGAATTAATTGGGATTCGATCATTTCAACCATTAGGAAGTAGTCGAAGATTATTTTGAGTAAAATGCAGTTCAAGGCAAGTGATCGCGCGTGAGAACGCGAGCCGTTCGTTGCCCTCTTTCCAAGCACGGAATCTTCTTCGCGGCTCTTTCCATCAACAGATCTGACACTTTCTCACAAAGTTTCACGCGAATTTTTTTAAGACTTCTTTCTCAACGATGCGGCTGCTAGTAGTGCACACGACCGAACCATTTACCCCGACCAAGGTCACTTCCGCCTTGCCTCCAGAAATACCAAGATCTAAAGCAAAGGCCTCTTCAAATAAATGTGCGTCGTCCATCTGCTTAACCAGCTTATTATCATTTCTTCAGCCTATCTTTCTTGTTCAATCTAAAACACTTTACTTTTCTTTTCTCTCGCGTTAATTTAATCGGAATTTAACAATCGCTTGCACTAAAATTAATTTAGCAGAACCTGATAAAGGCTATTCATAGACAAATTGATAGAGTTTGAAAATAATGACGTATACTCTTTT
Organism: Synergus japonicus; assembly: GCA_900474275.1. NCBI lineage: Eukaryota > Metazoa > Arthropoda > Insecta > Hymenoptera > Cynipidae > Synergus > Synergus japonicus. The sequence goes on from UCOH01005710.1 coordinate 7,972, forward strand.
TCAGAGGAATTAATGGTACAGATTGCTATGGTCATACATCCTAACTTGCCTCATTGTAGTAAATATCATTCAACGTCAATCATTAAATACAAATTACTGTCTCGAGCCTGCATTCTGGTTAGTCATTTGTCAGTCTATCCGTCCGCGCGTCGATTAGTCGATGATTACGGCCAGCATAATGCTGGTTGTAATGTACACTTCATTGGATATCCGCCACCGACTAATTCGAACAGAAGCTCTTCGAATTTGCGGTCGCAGCATCAATCGTCGAGGGTTGTGTCGATTTTTATAAAAATATTTTTAAATTCTAGTTAGCGCTCAAGAAGAGCGGCCCGGTGCTCATAAAAGGCTTCTAGAAAAATGCACCAAATTTTTTTCAGTGTAGAAGTTGAATATGGACTCAACGCCGCGCAGCGCAAATATCTCGTCTTGCATTTGAAAACTTTTGCATTCACCCACATGCGGTGTTCAAAAGAGATTCTTGCCCTCGCCGCAAAGTAACCACTAACGTTGGTTTTCGTCCGGCGATTAAGCGGGAAAACCGCGAGCTCGAATAAGTCTTTGCCGAGGAGTGATTATCAAGAGTGAGTGACCTCTTAGCCAAGATTTATTGTGGAACGTGGAAGTTCCGTTAAGGATGCGAGCTTGCTTGCCGGCAAACATTTGCGTATTCCGATAGACAGACACACGGAACGGACAGACAAACGTGAGGAACAGACTGGCATTGATGATAATACGACGCTCTCAAGAGAGCAACGGTAAGCTGGAAGAAAAGGTCGCGTTGTTTGCTTTCCCATTGGCGACCAAACATAGTCAATGGACACCGGAATCTCATGGCGAAGAAGAGCACCAACCGATATCTTTGTGTCATGATCTTAGCTACACCTTTCTTACAAGCACGCGCATATCCGTGTCTCTAAATAATATTTACTTAACGCCAAGTAGTACTTATGACTTTCTCTTATTGGTAGGTACCAAAAATTATTGATTCATTATTTGAGAGTGTATCATTCTTTTCCTATACCATAAAGTCATAAAGCGTCGAGTGCATGATTAATGGCGAGATGTGGGTTAAGCGTCAAATATTGCGCCGTAGGTGTTATTCTTATCTAATTTTTATTTCAAACTAGCGTTGATTTATATCGGATTCCCTGGAGAGTGGTTGTGTAAGATTCTGTGAGAGCTGGTGAAATTGTACTTTTTCTGATCATGGGAACGTAATGGATCTAGGTTTTTAGAATCGCTTAATGGCTACTTAAATATTCCACTTAACAGCTAAAATTTTTTACCCACCGTTTTCTACTAAAAAATAGATGCATAGAGAGCTTTCATATATTTGTTTTATATCTTTTCAGGAATCATTAAAACGTTTTGCCTGCACTGCGAGGATGAATAACTATCATTTGCGTCTTTAAATCGACACCTCAGAATGATTGACGTATATGATTGATCTTCATTAATGCCTTAAAGAGTAAAATCTAATTATATTGTTGCGCAAGATGTATCTCGATGAAATCGCCTGTCTTCTCCTTTTCAAACCTTTGACAGTGATTGCATCACGTAACTACATAAGAGCCAATCTATAACGAGGGTGAAATGAATATTGAAAAGTCTGAAAAATGAATAGGATAAGCCTAAAGGAAGGTCAGCTAAAATGAGAAATTGTACTAAAGCTTCGACTATTCCGCATATTATTATTTTGGTTCCAAGAAAATATGAAGAAGAGAATAAAATTCATACACGTTGTAATGAAGAGTTGCAAATCGCAATTACACATTAAAAGTATGAGAGGTTCTACTGTAGAAGATAATTTCTCCAGTGAGTTTAAGTTATGTAGAAATTGCATCGTGGGACTATATGACACCTCGAGATCGTAAATTTACTGATCTTGTATCATAGTGCACGTATCCACATATGTGTGCATGTACATTAAACATAAGGAGAGTGTATGTGATCTACGAGTACCTGACTGCATCTAAGCAGTGGAGTACTGCACTTTGTACGAAAAAGGACGTAAGAAAGTCACGTCTTACGAAGGCCCTGAACTCATTGATCATTTCGATCACTTATGCTAATCACGAAGCTGAAACTGGTTTGGATGCCATTCTCAGTAATTATTTCACACTCGCCAAGTGACCGTTATTAGTCGAAGCTCACGAGTAGCCTTCATAATTTCTTGGTTAAGGTAAGATTTCCAATCTCGTACACTTGTGTTCATTTATCCATCTCTGTCAAATTTACAGGACTATAGAAATATGTAAATATGATACTTTCTTTTTAAAAAGTAGAGAAAACATCTAGAAGAGATCTAAGGAAAAGATGTACTTGATGATAGACACTATTTGATATTAAAACTGGCAAACAGTAAATTAAGCCATGATATTCAATTAATATAAGTCCTGACTGTATAATTTTCAATTAACATTGAGACAAAGTTGCAAAACAAGTTACAAAGATGCTGTAATAAACTTCTTTTTATAAAAGTAACTTTCGTTTTTCAAACGTTCAAGATATATTTATTAAAATAGCTTTCGATAAGCAAGAGGTGTTTTTGAGATTTTTATACTTGTGGCTCTCGTTTGAGGGGCTCAATTACACATAAATGTTTTTCAAGGACATTTTGCAATTGATTAATTACACTGAGGTTTATGTGAGAAAACTCTTCTTTTTCGTTTGATCCAGTTTGACGAGTGATTTCAGCTTCTTGTGGTCACTTAGTTATTCTCAACTGGATGTTATTACACATTCAGTCAAGGATGGTCGATAATCTACAACTCAGATTAATTAATAACAGTCATCATTCCCGTCTCTGTGCCATTGATAAATATGCGAGTAAAAGCTTGCACGCACAAAAAAAGTTTTTGGTATTAATATATTTGAAACTGAATGGGATCGTTGAATCCATTTCTGTTATATACTTTCTTCAGAACTTGGCTCGAGGGCACGACGAGATCGAGCAAGGAAGACATCTATCTTTTCTCAACGGCGACAGCTTTGCAGATTCCCGATATGCATGTTGAGCGTCATAATAAGCAATTCCAGATTTTCCTTATGTAATTGATAATTATAATTTTCCATTAAAATAAAATGAAGCTACGGTATTTGCGAAGTATTTCTGTGTAATCAAGTGTAATAAAGCATACATATTTGTAATAAAACTAATAAAGTCATGAGTGCAAAAATGAATTGAAGGTTAATTAAGATCTTCTCTCGGGAAGGTTAATTGAGAAGAGACCCCCTCGTCCGAAGAAGATCGGTTTACGAGCGTGTCAATTTAGAAAAAAGGGATACGTGAAAAGGAGAAAGAGGGGAGGGGATGGCTTTTGCAAGAGAAATTGCATAACGGGTAATGTGAACAGTTTCCTATTACGCTATCGATGATTTACGAAGAGATTCTTCGGTGGCGGAGGGATCGCGTGTGTAAAACTGCGAAAAAATCGAGTCGATGATACGGTCCCTCGCACACACCGATGCAGAACCTGGAGGTCGAGGAGCGAAAAAATTAGAAACGGAGAAGTGCATCGCTTTGAAACTCTTCTTCGAGTCGTTGTTCGCATATATACTCTCGTACTGCCAGCACGCGTGATATATCTTCTCGTCCGGTTAACTTGAGAGGGAAAGAGATCGTGTTGGCGATTATCAGCAATAATATGTACGCCGCGACTTTAATTACGACCAACAATCTGCGCATGCTCAGATACTCTATCCTTCGCAAACAACTCGAATCAATGCTTTTTTATATGTCTGTACAGTTTACATATATCGCATGTATTTAGATGGATTAAAAAATAAACGTGTCATCTGAGAAAAATAGTTTATCAATTTTTTTACGTTTGAGGTCGCTACATAACTTTCTACATTTATATTTTACTGTTATATTTTCAATGAATGCAAGTATAAGGGTGCGATACTGGCTGAAAAATGTGGTATTGATACTGCACGCTAGCGATTTTTTCATCTTTTGGGCACATCCGCACGTGCATTATGCTTTCTATTTTTGCATGCGTTGGCTGCCTTTGCGAGACTCGGGTCCATTGTCCCAGTATCGAAAGCTTCATAACGCACGGACGGCTCGTAAATCAGTCTTTCAGAATTGAGTTATGTGTCTTATGAGAACCGTTCGTATACATATCGATGCAAACATTTTGTTACTGTGCAAACAATTGTTTTCCAAAGGTTACTCATATGCAGAAGGAAAGTTCGACTGAAGAAGAAACAGTGACTCTTATTCAAATGTGCAATCCAATGAAAGAATGGGTCGCAGCCTTACTGCATGAATACTGGATAATTCATGATTATTTCAGATTTAATAAAGGAGAGTTCAAAATTAACGATGGTTAATATTGTGAGAGTCGAGTGTATATTAATTTTGCCAAAATTTTTAACACTGTTACTACGCACTTCATGCCTAACAACCACTCTTGTTTATTGCAGTTGAAAATCATATACTCTGATCTCACTTGTTTTGACCGTGAGCTTCGTACTAATTTTTCATTTTCGTTCATCTTTGTTTTCGTGTTTGGATGTTTTGCAGTAAAGATAGAGTGATTTGAGTGTGTGAATTTTATGCTAATTAATTAATCTACCAGTGCTAGAAGCATGAGGATGCTTCGAAAAAAATCTGCAATAGAGACACCGAAAAAATCATCTTACTCATCATCGTCTACTCTCAATATTGAATGCCTACTTAAAATTTTTTCCTATCTACCAATCGCCGAACGATTTAAAGTAGAAAGAGGTAACTGAAATTATTGAGCATTTAATTTCAAAAATATTATTTACAATTATGAATATTGAAAATGTATGTCATATATATGTATAATATATCATATATATATATATCATCAGAATGTATAAATATTTCTTACAGTTTGCAGACTTTGGAGAGAGGCAAGTCAATCTGGTTGGATAGGATTTCAGACTCTTCATTTCCGAAAAGGCCTTTGGGATCTCCCTGACAATACTAAAGTAACTGATAGAATTTTGCGGGCAGTACTATTAAGATGCGGAAAAAACTTGCGAACAATTCAATTTCCACACGATCCGCGGAAGAATGAGTATTGTGTAGGGATCTCTCTTACCCAAAAAGGTCTGGAAAATATTCCGAAAGTCTGTCTCAATTTAAAGAAGCTTGATTTTGGCTTAAGAAATATAAGTACCTCGGTTTTGTCCAAACTTTCAACATCTACAACCAATTTGAAACATATTGGTGTAACAATAAATCATAATACTGGAGATGAGCATTTTTCAAAACTTTTCAAAGCCATGAAAACATTAAAAAGTGTTACTCTCTTTTGTCGTGATTCTGCAAACATATCCAAATGTCTAAAAGATTTGTCCAAAAATTCTATCGAGGTACTCGTAATTTGCAATTGCTATGCATTCAGTGGATCAGGAAATATACAACGACTCCTTGATGCATTCATAAATGTAAAGTCATCTAATTTTATCAAAGAAATTATTAGAGAATGTTTTTTATTACAATGTTTGTATCGTGTGGTTATTTCTTTACAGGAAGCACCAGCTTTCAAAAAGCTTCAAAGATTAGCGATTCACCAAGTCCACCATAAAATTTCGGCATGGTCATGTAATTCTTGGGCTGAGAGTTTTATAAGCTTGGAAATATTTGGTTGCGGCTTATTCCATAATCAAGGAACGTTCAATTTACTATCTTTGTCGAATCTCCAGGAATTGCAATTTTCTAATAATTTTGGAGCAACTGATGAGTTTCTTATTGCAATTTCTAGAAGTTGCAGAAAACTTGTCAAACTGGTACTTGGAGATGAAGGTGAGAGAAACTTTTCCAGGTGAACATGTTAGGAAAGAATGAATGTCATTTTCGATTTTTTTATGTTTTTCTTTTAATTCAGGTTGCCACTCCATGACAGACATGGGACTGTCAGCTGTAGTCCTGAATTTAAATTTACAGGAGCTAGAGATAAAAGAGGTGTATAATTTCCAAGGTACAGATCTCCCTTATATGAACTCGCTGAGGTATTTGAGATGCAATCTTTGCGAGAATATCGAAGAAGTGATATATGCGCGTATGCTTCTAAGTGCAGTTGCAGATTCGAGGACCTTTCAACTAACGGTTTCTTACTTCGATAAACCCTTATTTGAGCAAGTTCCAATTTTCAGTGGAACATTACTAGATCAGACGGCCACACAAATTCATCAAGATCAAACAAATCGTTTCTCAGTATTTACAAGATTAAGTTCTGAGTATGATGAAAACTTCCAGAGAATCATACGAACAAAGAGTATCTTGTTAGATTATCAGTAAAATAAGATAAAGGTCTGAAGAAGGATCTACTTTTGATCATTAAGAGGATCTCTAAAAATCCTCTTTGGACACATAGTTTAATGTGTAACCATTTTTTTATTGTTGAAATAATTTCCAACGCTGATGGATTGAAATATTTTGCTAAGTTTATGTTAAGAAACCGTACTTTTATTTATGAATTAATCTGAGTGAAATGTAGAGCTTTTATCTAGTTGTTTGATACTAATTTTACATTTAATACTAATCGTCATCGATTTTGTGTATGTAAATAATATTGTGATAAATAATCTTTATGAAAATTATAAATTTAGAATATGGAAATTAAATTAAATTAAATTACTAATAAAATTTATTACTACTGATCTTTGTCATGCTTTGTCCTTGGTCGTTAAAACTATCAATAAAGAACCTGCTGGGAGATGTCGTCTTTTGGATTTAGGTTCTAGTGTAGGAAATATGTTAAGGTTGTTAAAAAGCAGTATATTCAAGACAAAGCTATGTAGCTGCACGGTAGGGATTCGTATTTGTATACAATAGGGCATCATAATACGTAATCTGCTTAAGGTATTCGTGCCGAACATCTCCCACGTTCAGGTTCGCAGTTTCACACTTGCTTGTTGCACATAAGCCACATATATGAGACATGCTTTCAACCTCAACGCGCCTTACGTGCGAATTGCACCTCTTCTGTCATAAATTCATACGGTGAGGGACGATCGTATACGTCCTTCCGCGACCTACCCTGTGGTAATGATGCTAATTAAGTACTGATATCGTTGTCGGAACAAATACGCGAGAGTGATTTACTTTCTGACGCGACGAGTTTATCTTCGGTCTAAAGTGCTTCTGCAATCCTTCGCCTTCAATCTAGACACTACTTTTTCGCTTGCAAACGATCTACTTTCCGGAGATTACTCACCTTCTTGTATGATATGTTGATCCGGAAAATCTTAAAGTTAGAGTTCAGAAAATAATTATTAGGCTAAATTATTAGGCTAAATTATTTATTCCAATTTTCTAGGGTTTCATTTTCTCCTCCGATGATCCTCTTAAAGTAAAGATTATGATTATAATATGTCTCGGATGTTAAACACCGTGAGAAACAAGTTTTGCTCTGGAATACTCAAGCAGGGCCTGGACTATAATGGCAGATACTTCCTACCGGCGTCTCCAATTATTACTTGTTAATTGCCATGGATCGGCTGAAGAGCCGGTCTCATACGACAAAAAGGAAAGAAGAGCCAAATACATAATGCGAGTGAGAAGGTATAAACTTGAATGTATGCGCACTTATAGTATGCTGAAGCATCTCGCTGGAATGAGAAGCTTTGATGCATCAGACTGAAAGTCAACCTTGGAAAGAACAGAGAAAACGGCGACAGTAATTGAGAAAAAAAAGTATTTTACTGAATATCACAGCGCCCAAGTGCGTGTTAAATGTGTGAAGTTATAAATTCCAGAGATATATATCGTCTCGTAATAAACTTCATTAAATAATTTACTTGGGATATTAGGAATTTAATAGACTTTAAAGAACCCTCGGTGTAATACTTTATTTTACTTTAGACCTTGTTCTATTATAAATATAAATGTTATCAATCTCGAAATTAGCTTGCGAAATTAAACGTTCTAAGTATATCCTGTCATGGAACGTTGATAATTTTGCTGAAATTAACGAGGGCTCTTCTTTATTGAGTCTGTTATAGGTTATAGTAGTAATTGTTTAAGGCTCATTTATATGTATCAGTACAATGTAGAGAGTAGCTATGGGTAGAGATAAGAGTCTGTGTGGTGTACACGAGGGCAGTTTGTAATTAAAGAAACGGTACATCGATGGACGTTTAAGATAACAAGCGTTGTTAGGCCCGCCAGCACCTGAACGATCGAACGGTCAGAAGACCCTACTACTGAATGACTTTATGGTCAATAACGATGATCTGTTCAGATGAACAATAGCGCTCTTTCAGCAAAGTGAAACATCGAATGAGAAGGCCTAATTCAGTGGCCACTCTAGATTTTGTCCAAGACAAAATTAGTACTAATAGAGATAGCTTCTGACATTGTATAGAAACTCTTTTATTAAAGATTTGAAGCCAATCTTAAATATGTGACGCTAATCTTAAAAACTTTCAATTGAAATTAAAAATTTTAATTGGAACCTGGTGGACTGATCTGCATTTCGGCGTAAGGAAAAGAAACAAGTTTAAATGATTCATCATTCCCAAAATCAGTTCGTTTCCAAGTTCTTTGCAATATTTATAAGTCGAATTTCAATGATATTACACCTTTCGTCCCATTTCGTATCGTTCCGCGTGTCTTCAAAAACTAAAGAAACTTTAACACCGCGGAATTTAAATCCCACCTCGTTGGATTACGTGATATACAGGTAAGTCGCACGAACTTCCCAGACTTTACTTAAAATCCTTTGAAGATAGAATACGTCCTCGGAAAAATGTACCTTCGACATTAAACGCTTTGCAACCTTAACGAACGTTCTTGGCTACAGTTTCCGAGGATTACCTAAGAATTTATGAGAAATGAAATCCTACCAACTTGCTCTGTTGGCCTTCGTGCTGCCTTCGCTTTAACTAATGTAATTATGGATGAGCAATATCGTACTGGTATTAATTTTTCATGATTTGAAATCGGAATATTTACTTGTCTTGAAAATATTTTTGAGGAAGCTTCCGGGGTTCATTTGTTTATATTTGATGTCACTTACTGGTTTTATAAAAATATAAACATAGATTTGGAATTGAAGACGCTAAAGAGAGACAAACGTGAGAGTTTATATCACCCTTGTTTTTTAATTTGGTATTTGGCCTTCCCTGGAAGCACGTGAGGATGCTGGAAGCTCGAAACAATTCACGAGATTTTGCATTGCGATACGGGGGTTTCAATGTGGCGGTGGGCCTGATATTATTCATGATCGGGACTTCGCATTGTTTTCAACTGAAATGATTCCGAGATAGGCAACAAGTAGGCTGGCGAAACGGCAACCCGACAGAGATGGATACGAGATGTTGGCGTTCAAAGGTGCTCATATATCGTCCAAGGAGGTGCATAACGACATAATTCATTAACAATTCGATTCATGGGGAACAATCGCATTCATTAGTACCTGGCGTGGTCCCTTTGACCGTCGGCCTCGCGTCTTTCTCGTATAAATTCATCTCTTATTACCCACTCGCTCACTCGCATCCGATCATTCGTTCTTGTATACCAATCAACAGTTGCGTACTTGCGTGAATATCTACGGGAATATCTATGGGATGATGAACTCATGATTGTTTTTTTTCCTACCACCCAGGGTCGAAGGCAAACCTGTCTGCAGAACGAATGACACACGTCTCATGAGAATGTAAAATAGACTCAAGAATTATTGTAGAATGGGGTAAAAATTTCAAGAAATTTGCGGTGGAATTTGCGAAACTTGGATCTTGTGGGAAAAAGTTTGCATTTGGAAAAATTAAAAATAATTATATGAAGAGAGGTGGAAGGATTAACCTCAGTAAAGAGAGGAGTCATGAATGCATTTCGATTTCGAGCAGAGTACATATATATATATAATATATACATATGTATATGTGTGTGTGTGTAATGCCGTGCATTTGCCATTCCATCCATCCTTTCATTCGTCCCTTCGACCCATTCGCACTTTGCGAAGCAATCCTCATTCCCATTTATCACCTCTTCTTCAGACCTCCTCCTTTTCTAACTGTCGAGTTTCGTTCGTTTCTTTTTTTAAACCTTCAACAAGTTCAATTGGTTTCTTTCGAAAGCTTCCCTCAAACATCTTGCTCTCACTTGTAAGACCTTCTTTCATGTACTGTGCCTTTCCCTTCTTCATTTTCTTACCATCGACGATAGAAAAAGAGGAACAATCACTAAAAGCAATTGATTTTTTTTTTTCAAGATTAAGAACACTCCTAAGTGAGACTTTCTCCTTATAGTCTTTATCTATCCTTGTCAATCAATGGTTTCTCATTTAATCTGGTTTATGTGAAAATGGACCAATTTCAACTGGAAAAATTTCTGTTCAAAACGAACGCGATCTTCCTTCCGCAAAAGGGATCACGTCCTTCTTTTTGTGGACCACGAATACTGGGGCAAAAAACGGGTTAAGAGAAGAGGACGCGACAACGGGGCAGCGAAGTAGCGTAAAACAGCAATCTGCGGGGCGGCACTCGTCTTTATAAGTGACGCGTTATTCGTTTCTCGGTCGCCTTGCACCTTCCTCGCTTAATGAGTCGTGTTGCCCACCTACCGGCAATTAATAATGCTGAAGAAAGCTGCCACGATCCGGCATTGCGCGTTAACCTTCCGCCGAGGTTGGAGGAGAGATTTCGGCTCATCGGCCCATGAAACCATCATCTTGGTACTCGGCCCGAAGACGGGGCCGTTCCAGGAAGAGGTCTGCCTTATCGGCCCTGATCGGCGGCCTGTCTCACAATCAATACTTAGCTTAATAATGAGGCTGCGGTATTCCCGACATTTTATTATCATTATTATTTATTGTTAATTTGCTTCTTCCTCCTCCTCCTCCTCCCCCGCTCTCTGTCGGTGTATCTCAGGTTGGTTCAGGGGGTAATAACACCCCAAAGAACAATGCCCCTCCTCTTATATTGAGGTTTCGATCGAGAAATACAGTCGCAATTTGCATGTGATGTTCCAGAGCCTTCGGCACCTAGTACCCGAGTCTGCAAATATTTTTTCAGTCATTTTTACCATGTTTTAGAAAAGCCTAAATCTGTTTAACTCGTCATCTCGCTTCTTGAAAAATCATCTCAAAAGGTATTAAATACCTTTTTTTCTTCGAAATACCTTCCAAGGAGACAAGGACGGGCAACGTCGGGTTTTCTCCCCTTTTTTTCCCTACCCCTCCACGCGGGGTCGTTTATTCATCGTTTCGCGCGACGGCCATTGTCGATCTCGTCGCTCGACGTCCTGCTACGAATCGAGGATGACAAGCGCATTGTGCACGGGCGCCATTCTCGTGTGACATTTGACACGACGATAAATAACGCAATCTTGTAATCGCACGGGACTGGCATCAATCGTGCTCCAGAGAGACGACCCAAGTACGACTCTCTCGGCCAGTGCGTGCCGAAAAAAAGTGAGCTTTGCACTTCAACGGTGAGAGGAAATCGATATTTCATATCGTATACATCTCCCATTTTTATTATTGACCTCGATGAAAACTACTGTTCTCGTTTGTACGATTTTCGCCCTAGACACGCTACCAATTGAGCCACGTGCCCTCATATATAGTTAACTATATGAATTGCACTCAGTTACGTATTTAAACATAGCTAGATTTACTTTTACAGCTGTCAATCGTAGGCAAAGCAATTCATAAGTATGACATCTACACAAATATGGACTTATGAAGGAGCAACCTATTCACAGCACAGTTTCTTTTTGCTTGGAAGCCGAGATATCGAGGGCTCGAGATGCATGGATGATGACGCCTACAGCACCGTGTTTTAACACGTTTCGCTTTACTCCTTATTCCCCTAGTCACTCCCACAAGCATCCTCTCATTCTCTCTTGCAGGTGAGGTTCTGAGTCTACCTATCACGCGTTCTACACGCTCGCGTTCACTCGCGATGCCGCTCTTATCTCGAACGCGCATCATTACTCAGTGACCAATGCCGGGACCACTAAAAAATCATCAGCAACATTCGCCCATTACCGTCTACTGGCACCCTCCGGCATGCGCTCCAATAGGATTACCTTTCAGTGGCAATGGCGAAGGTGACCAGGATATTTCTGCTTCCGGCGAGGCTCGACCTTCGACGCGTTTCTGCCAAGATCGATGATTCCCACTTAATGAAACTCCGCTTCGTGCGATTTTAGTTTCGCACTTACCAACCCTACGCGAGTCTTTCTGATTCTCTTCCTTCAGAAATAATGACGCACTGGTACCGCAGATATGTTTATTTGCATAGCTATGCTGATTCTTTAGAATCTTTGGGCCCAAGTCGGGAAAGAAACAATTGGAAAGGTTCAATACTTCATGAGAAACAAGAAAGCTATGTGAAAATCGCTGGAATTTAACTATTCCGAAATGATATACATGATGCAGGATATAAATGCAAGGCACATTAAGTTGAAGATTCACACGTCAGTATTTTCGTCAATTCCATTCTTAGGAATGAAAACGATTTATTAGGTTGTCATTTTTTCAGGGCGCATTTCGAATCAACCGCTTCCACTGAGAGCGGTCACCCTTTATGATTTATTTTTACGTCTCCAGACTGAAAAGACGTGCATAATCAATCATGCATCTTTGAATCATGAGGGAGCACGAGATTTTTCTTCTCCTTTAACGCTGCAAAAAGAAATATCGTTTGTACAGGAACTCTATTATGATGAGAAGTATTTCGAGGTTCGTTATGAACCCACGATTTCTAGAATCATTTACAATGCTCCATTAGGCGCGATTACGTATATTTTAAAATAGAATCGTCTGCCTCGTTTTATTAAGCACACATCGCCGGCAAGGTGGTCTGAGACATTTAACATTTAACTTTTAATCATTATTCTACCCGATTCTATTAATCACGAAATCCGTGACACAGAGTGACATTCCTCAAAAAGTTTCTTAAAGGCTTGTTCATTTATGAAGTTCCCAGAATCTCCTAATGACAAGGTAATGAACAACAAGTGGTGTGAAACGATCTTTACCATTTGTCAATCTGAGTAATTATGAATAGTGAGCAAGAAAATTATTGATCAATTCAAATGCTATATCAATCAATTCTCGAAATGCTATAGAAATTTTGAAAAAAAATCAGCTTTATAGTGTTTAATGGAAAAGTTAAGGCCGCATTTTGAGTTCTTGGGGCCCTACCCCTGGTCCTGTGCCCTGGTCCCCGTACTCGTCATGGAGTGAGCGTAAAGATGAGAAGTCAGGGGCGTGGGGCCCTTCCTTCGCTCAACCGAGACTTCAAGTTTCGAGTTGTTCAGACCACAAAGCAAAAGCCGCGCTAAATCATTAGCTCGACACTTTCCGCGATATGTCTGGCAATCGTCTAAATTTAAAAAATTGAAGGCCATATGCTCCTTTTTGAAATTTGAATCTTACCAAATTCCAGCTCAAAGAATTCCGAAGAACCTAATCTGACTGCTTCAGAAGCAGCAATCCATTTTAATAAAATGTTGGCACTTACCTGAAACAAAGAAAAAGCAACGTTAAATATTGACATCTGAATAAAATGATATTAAAATGGAATGTCTTTCATCTCCATTAGTGAAGGGATATTTTAAAAAGAGAAAGTTCAAAGTTCTCTCGTCGGGTCTTTATCGTTTATCTTTTTAATTTCCGGCTAAATGTAATGCTTCAACTTCCTGCTTTTCTTTGAATGTATCAGACATGTCTTAGCGATTCGCTATCGATGTAATAAGTCTTGAAATCATCGAGATATCATCGCATTAGACTGTCATCTATACCTGCGTAAACGCATCTATATAGTTAATAGGAATAGGCACGACAGGTGAGTACACACTATACACGTATGCAGCTCGTTCATATAATCGTTGCTTGGGGTATCGTGTGCATTTAATGAGGTGCATTAGATAGGCGGTTGCGAGGGACAGACGCTGAATTCCTTCAGGATCGGTATTTTCTGAAAAATTCATTAGGAAAAGGATGGCATGCCTTTGGCTGGCCGACGATTACTTATCCTACTCTTTATATCCTCACGCGTAAATGCACGAATGATTATACACCTATTTACTATAATATGGACGTCTGCAAATTTAAATCACGCAAAAACCTCTTCCATAAAAAATCAGTCTGCAAATATTTAGTTTAGCAGTTGAAAGGATTATATTTTCGAGCTACACCTAAATACCGAAATTTTGCCCCAAATTAAGAGTTTCTGTAAACAATTTCAAACTCATCAGTATTCGAAATTATGACAGTTGTCTGAAAAGAGTCTATGCATTTAATTTCAGCTGCTCTAGATTGAGAGATCGGGCGAAATGTTTTCATAACATCTGCAGGAAAAAGGTGCGATAAATGTCAACTTTGCTCAAATTTGTGGTTCCCTTGATACAATCGTTTGTTTGTGACAGTTAAATACGGACAATACACCTGTCGATAATTTTCCCATTGTTTCGATGTATTATACTTCTTTCATCATGCATAAGTGTTTTATTATTCTAAATTAAATGTCAGCACCATATTATTATTTAATAATGGTTAATGGCGTATTCATATTCCTAAAATCATAAATATTTATGATATAATTTAAAAGAAAATCGCTGTATATCAAGCGCGGAGTTGAATATGTTTTTCATGGTGAATTTAATTAAATTATCGACCCTATGATAATAAGCTGCCTTTTAACTTGGGGAAATTTATAGCCTCTCATATATACTATATGTATACCTTCGTTCGTGTTCAATGTTCATGCACTCTCTTTTGTTTAAAATGGTCATTTTAATTATATTGAGCTTAAAACCGCATGTAATGGAGTTTAAAATCTGCAATAATTAACTATATTCAGTAGAACACATATTAAACACAAATATGAACTTGTTTTATTTGGGCAAATGAAATAATGTCAGAGATAATAATTAGTATGCAATCAATCCAAATGTTTTAAAAGATACTCGTTTGCATATATACAGTGAATCCGTTGGCGGATTAATTTTTTTTTAAATTTAGTCAGCTCGGTTTCTCAATCGACTGACGTTTGAAAGCTGGTGCACAGGATGAAAGGAAACGGAGATTCGCAACAACACGCTGCGACAACGAGCTGATCGGTATCGCGATCTTGTCGAGTCGAATTAAGAAATGTAAACGCCAATTAAACATTTTATTGATATGCTTATGTCGTGTTCAAACGTCGTCTCTTCTCCAATGTCTCTGATCCTTCGATATTGGGCTTTTAATCTCTTTAGAAAACTTTACAGTCGCATATTTTGTCACTTAATATATTTGTCATGAAATTAAAAAATTCATTTAAGCTGTAGTTAACAAAATATTGTCAGTATAAACTTTATTATAATTATAATTATATAATTTATTATAACTTCATTATACTTACAATTCATAATTCATACACGGAAAAAAATGGATATTAAAAAGTAATATCTAGCTATTTAACTAAGGGACGACTATCTAGATATTTAGATATAATATCTTGATATTCAAATTTAATATCCAAAGATTACAATATTGGATGTTAGAATATCTAAATATCTAAGATAGTCGTCCCATAGTTAAATAGCTAGATATTACTTTTTAATATCCATTTTTCTCCGTGTAAGTTTTCTATTTGTGCAAAGTGACAGTTGATATATTTATATTTTAATAATCGTTATTGTTATTCTCACTTATTATGTTAGTAGCTTGATAATTCAAAGATTTTAAAATAAATAAAAACGACTGCCTTCGAAAAGAGTATGCATACATTCCCTTGTGTCAGTAATTTATACTACCTCTTTGTAGGCTGATGTTAATTCCTTAATTACTTGCTAGAAATGAATGAATAATATAATGTATTTAGGAATTAATTACAATCAGATAAAAATTGTTAAAGGAATCCACTTAGACAGGATATAATTACTTGTTAAAGAAATTTTTTTCTAAATTGAAATCAGAAAGGGAAGGAAAATAAGAGTTTTCTCAGCAGAGCAGACAAAGAAAAGTATTACCGTTGTGATCTTCTTGATGTGCATCTTCAAAGCTGTCAGTTCGGGCTTAAGGCCTTTTTGTTACAAGTAGAGGTAATATGACTTATACTGCTTTTCCCGCCCACCATAGAGTAATCACACGAGCCACGCCTTTTGCAAAGCTACTGCACTTCAGATGTTTCAATTAACGAATTTCACACGAGCTTGGCCGCTAGTCGGTCAAGATAAGTCTTGTATCTTCAATCTTATCATTCTTGGAGAAAAAGAAGGAAGCGGGCGCTATGATTAAGGGCTTACTCTGACTCTGACGACTCCTAATTTGACATATCTATTCATCACCACGAAGGGAATTAATTTACTGCACCAATTAAATATAGAGCACAATGCAGAAGCTTCTCAAGACTTCGGATGGTGTACTATAGTTATAAGATATTAACTAAGGATTTTTTAACAAGTATTTAGTGAGTAGCAGAGGGCGGTTGATAAAAATAATTCCACCGCTGTCTCCTCTCTCTTAATTTCTTCTTCCTCCTTCTCATCAACATTTTCGATGGAGACGGAGATAATTAAGAGTCAACTTGATGAAATTAAATATTTCCGAGGATACTTTTCGATCCCACGATATGAAGTTATTTATTTCATTGGTGAAAATAACAAGAACATCCACTTGAGAATAATCTCGAGGCCTGAGGCGTAAGCAGCTTTTATCGACTATGGGTTAAAAAAGTGAAAGGAAGATAGCACTGGGTGAGATTTACTCCCCTGACTCGAAGAACTTATTTAAGTCGAGTCATTCATTTGGGGTCTTAATTGTAGGTCTCAAAAGGCGATACACTATTGGATTGGGGCCGGATAGGCTAGACCTTTGTTTCCATGCAGAGGAAGCCCAAGTTTCTGGACCCACCCTCCTTGAGGAATAGGATCGCTTCTCGGTTATCCTAGATACGGTTGGAATCCCACATCCTCTAAATTTGTGGAACCTCTACACGAAGATAGCTCACGTAAATCTTGGATTTGGAACTCGGTCTGTGCTCACATAAGAACCAGGGCTGAATCTATCCTCGACTTCTACTCTCGTCTGATTTATCAGAAGTCGTCCGCAGGAAAACAACGAGTGAGTCAGTTGCGTGGCGCTTCAACCGCAAAATGGTAAAACGAGTGGCTTTTCAGTAGCTACTGGTCTCCTGAAATTATTTCTGACGATCTCTCTTGACTGAAAACCTGCAAGAAAAAACGACCCGGTACCACAAAATGCAGGCCAAGGTTTGGCTAGCAGCCGAGAACTTTGGAAAGCTTTATGAGAGGAGAGAAATTCTAGATATTCTCTCATTCTATTTCTAGAACGGTCTTTTATGATTTTTTTTGAACACTCTGATGTTATACAGATCTCGAAAAATGAGTTGCAGCTTGATCCTTGCACATTCTTCAGCGTCATCTCTCACTCTATGACAAATGTTATTCCTGACAGTAAACGTCACTAGGTTAGGTGAGATGATTCACTGCCTGTGGCAGAGCCTGGCTCGCCTTCACCATAGGCTGACTTATTTTATTTGCGGCTTAATTTTATGTGCTTCTCAAACCCTCGCTTTCTGAGTCGCGCAACCATCCACCGAGAGAGCAGGAAGGATATCGAGTTAGCGCTGCCTGGTTTATCGGCTGGATAGGAAAACGAGCTTGTGGTATACACATGAACGAACCGAAATGATTCGACTCAGACGAGATCACTTGCTCTGCTGTACAGAAGCGATAAAGATGTTCTCCTATAAAGTGCAGAAAATATTTTAAATCCTCGAGAAATGCAGCTTTAGACTTTGTATCTCAAATATGGTATTTTATTCACTAACGGATTTATATTCTCCTACCATATATTTTCTTATTAGAGATTTCATTAGTTACTTCGAAAATAAAGATCATAAAATGTACGTTGAACTGTATCAAGACTGAATCTTGATTGGAAAGGTGATAGAGAAGATTGAATTATACAAAAGCCTTATAAAATAAAGAGCAGGCCTGCAATAATTTCTGGCCGACACTTAAGGTGGCAGCGCGCGTTCTTTTGGGGTCCAAGCATTATTTTTCATCACCCGTTACAAGCGGCTCGAAATGCGGAGGGCATTCGTACACTCGTTTGCAAATGGATATACATCAACCGAAATTTATTCCCGTTCGTTCTACTAGAAGTCACGAGGCATTTTGAGGTGGTCAGCCCTTCGCGTGAGTTTATCGCGCGCTTTATCGTGCGAATGCTTGACCGAGGACGGTCATGAGAATGAGGAACGCCTTGAAGTTAAAGAAAGTTGCCCTGGACTTGAAGGCGATTTTTCACTTGTATGTATATGCGAGAAAGGAGTGACTTTTTCTCCACAGGGTGGTCGACCCTTTCATTCAAACTTCAACAAGATTACTCACATTGAAACTTGCCATTCTTATGTAAAATCTTTTTAATTCAAGACTGCACGGAGAAAACTGGATATTAAACCGTAATATCTAGCTATTTAACTATGGGACAACTATCTAGATACTTAGATATAATATCTTGATATTAAAACTTAATATCCAGATATTCAAATACAATATTCAGAGATTAAAATATTGGATGTTAGAATACTTGGATTATACACAGAAAAAACAAGGACTGAAAGTCTTTACAGCAGAAATCAGTTTTTAGACTGAATTTCAGTCTTAAGTCTTGTTTTTAGATTTCTTAATCTTAAAACAAGACTAAAAACTGATTTCAGCTGTAAACACATTCAGTACTTGTTTTTTCTGTGTATACTTTAATATCAATATCTAAATATCTAGATAGTTGTCCCATAGTTAAATAGCTGGATATTATGGTTTAATATTCAGTTTTCTCCGTGTGCATGAGTATACTTTTTTTCATTTTATATGAATAATTTTTATTTTATATGAAATTTTTTCTAATTGTAGTTCTCTGAGCGATTGATGTCTAACTTGGAGTGATTCATATGATGTGATTGCGCAAAGAGGACTCTCTAGGATCAGCAGAGTACTCTCTTGTTTCTTAATGACCTTTTATCGTTCCGGTCTCGGTTCCGGCGCTTAGTCTCATGATAGAATTATTGAGGAATCTATTAAAGCATGGTGACTCTAATATGAGTTTAGCTATGGAGCAAAAGCAGTTCGATGTATTCGTTAAATGAAATGTCCATGTCAGTGGCCGTCAGACCCCCTCCGAGTCGAGTTCAGACTGAAACATACCTTCCAATATAGGACACGGCACGACGCGACACGTCATGTCACTCCATCCGTTTATTATCTTTACGAGATACGATGTTCGTGATTTACATCGATCCCACGAGTTTCACCGCCTAATCACCTGAGACTGCCAACGACTATAGCTACCGTTTAATAGATCTTGTCTTACTAATAGTACTGTCCATCTTATTTAAAATAATAACCAGCCACGACCCGACACGAGATATTCATGAATATGATACAAAACTTGCCCGCGAGCAAAATTCCTGAATCACTTTAGAAGCGATCTAAAAAAAAATATTCTAATATCAGTGCAGATTATAGACCCTTCTGAAACTCGCTATACCTCAGTTTCTTGTTTCCCAATTTTATCAAAAAAATCAGGAATAAACTTCTCAAGTAATATTATCTGATGAAAAGAGAAAGAGATGAAAGAAAGGAATTCAAGGACTTTCCCACTCTCTTCATCAGCTGAGATGTGTTGAAGAATTAATTTGTTTTTGCAATTTTTAAAAATAAGCCAGGAATAAGATTTATAGTGAGGAAGAGGGACACTTTAAGTTGGCAGGCGAGTCGGTCGTGCGTTATCCGAATTTCTTCTGTCTCTGTAAGAAGGACGCACTTACCCGCAGCTTATCAGTGCATAAACATGCGTTCTCCACAGTGGTACCAGTCCTTGCAATGCGAGTTATATACCGTACAAGCCATGGTTACGAAGAGCATCGCATCGGCGAGAGGGACCGACGCGCATAAAGCAAGGGCAAAAAAAAGAACGAGAGATCGACCAGGACGACGTGGCACGGGAACGTACGACGGAAGGAATGGAATATGATATAACGCAAAGGACAGAAAAAAAAAATGAAAGAGGTACGGGAATTTCAGGTCTCGTGGACATTGTCATCGGACGCGCCGCCATAAACTAACTGAGATGTGGTTGCGTGTAACCAGGATCGAAGAATCCTCCTTTCGCTTTGCTAGAGATCGTGTCGCTTTTGCCAGAATCGATGTGTATCGAGGGCATTTATGATACCGCCTAGCTGCTCTGACAGGTGTTATTTTTCATCCATTCTCGAGCAAGAGTCAACACCAGCCATACAAAAGAATCGTCTGCCAAAAGGAATTATTCTTTTGGAACAAAACAGAGAAAGAAGAAAAACGGGAAATGTAAAGTGAAAAATGAAGGGTGTGTAACTTCCCATTATATTCAACAATGAAATAAGTAAATAAGAACCGGGAAAACCTTTGTCAAAGAGACGAAGTCTATAAAAAATGTATAATGCGAAGTATAAATGAATGAATCTTTACGATTCACTAGAGTATTTAGTCCTCATGTTGCAGACACCTTTCAAATCAAAAGGTTACTTATCAATTTAATAAACATTTAAAAGACTACTGGATGCACGACCTGTGGTTTCTTCTTAATCCTTCAGTGTTTAATGAATCTTGGATATAGTCTGCATGTTTTATTATTTTGCATAGGATGATATGCACAATTTGAAATAAATTACTTACTTTCGGGTAAAAAATTACTCAAAGCTTGACGTTAATGGCAGTAAATAAATCTGGCTCGGATGAGACTGGGGTCGCGAACCAGAAAATGGCTTTCTAATAGGTAAGCATCGCCTTGGAAGATGAATCGCAGGAAAGTGCTGTCGCTACCCTGGGTATTAGGGACTTGGTAGGGTACACGTGCAAGAATCTCGCAGATATTCACGTGGTGGTATTAAGATATCCATCGGTGAGTTTTTCTTTCTGGGGTTCCCGGGATGAACTAAGGTCACGTCATCCGAAGACACCCCACAAAGACTCAACCTCCGACGTCCATATAACGTCCGCGAAGCATCCATAAGGCCGAGCTATCATCGATTGTTCCGTTCGCCTTCAACGCTCTTTAAGTATAAGGAATTCAATAGACGTCTTCTCGCTGGAGACTTTCAGCCGTGCGTAAATATAATCTATGGACACGTTATGCCTTTGCGGGCAACAAAGCTGCATCATGACTCCTCTTTAAAAGAAAGGAAGAGGAATGCATTTCTATTGAGAAACAAAAATGTCATTCGAGTTACAGTTCATCTCTCAGGACGAAAGGAATATCTCGGATGGGAAAGTGACTAATCGTAGATCTTTATCTGATGACATCGGGGTCGGATCAAACGGTCAAACCACAGGACCCATTGTAACTATTTACCAGTGGAATGTTTCGATTGATTATTTTTTGTCTTTTGAAACATGACAACAAAATTGTGGGTTATTTGAATGCTTTCTATTCATGTCAATTGTAATGAGACTGAACAATTTAATTACTACAGTCCATCGATCTTTATATTGACATCTGGAAGAAGATAGTTGCTCTCATCTGTGAATTTTTTTGATGAAAGTTATAAGGAAGTATCATTTTTGGTGTATACTGCAATTCCTTAAGCTGCAATCAGATCCTATTTTAAGCCGGATACACGTGCCCCGAAGTAAAAAGAAAATAAATAAATAACTGAGTCTGACTCACGAATGAGAGAATCCATAAAATCCGAGTGTCTCTTTTCCCGGATGCAAGTATAGGATCCGCGGGGCGAAATATTGTGAAATGTTTCGTGCCTTGTGTATTATAGGAGAGTACTCGTGCAACGTTTACACGCGTAAAGTACCAGGGCGAATTACGAGCCCACATAAACCGAGTGGACGGGAATCGACTTTCAGAATTTCAGCTACCAACGATGCCACTGCAGATTAGCCATGATACACGCGAGCACGTACAGCCCGTGTCATTAATGGAGGCGAGATCCGCTCGGTTCAAAGACGAGGAAACCATATTTTTACTTTAAATAACAAATGTTTCTTCAAGGCACATTTTTCCTGAACTTCAGTTCAGTCGAAATGATGTCGAATGGTGGGGAAGATAATGAGCAGTCACATATACGATGGGTGGTAACTTAACACCTTAACAGATATTCATGGGCTTTTCGTAATGCAAAAGATAAAAATAACGCATCTCCCCAAGCTCTGGTCCAGCAGCACGTACATCACTCTTGCGTGTTCGTACCGGTATCGACAAACTCACGTGTATCATGGTACATCGCCTACGGTTAAAGCGAAACCCGAAAATCCTTCTTCTTCAACTACTTGCCTCTTTAGCGTCTCAATTATACGCTTTACATACCCCCAGGAGGTTCAAGACTTTTACTTCTCAGGATCGAAAAGTCCCATTTCCTCCCCTTTTCTGAACTACCTGGAAGTATTAATCGAAACAATTAAGATGTTGCTTGAAGCATTTGATGGTAAAGGATTAAAATTTGAATGATGGTCTTTTAAAAGTGGCTAGATCGGGGGTCAGCTGACAAGGGAGAAGGCAAGCGGAGTTAAGGAAAAAGGCGAACCCAAGACGATGGAAACGAAGAAAGACCAACGACTGAAGATGCCACGAGGCACACAACGTCGCCGAGGAGAAGGCAAGAAGAGTGTACATTCGTTATCTGATCAGAACTTAAGGCTACCTTGAATGAGATGAATGCCTTTACGTGTCTCTTGCACTTGCCTAGGCATATCCATTCGCCCTTTCATTTCAAGAGCTGCGCTGCCCTTTTGTGGGTGGCTGCCCTTTCTCCTCCACCAACGTTGCTGCCCATCAGTATCTTTGTGCCACGCCAAGCCTTCCTGTAATTTATTGCACGTGCGAAAATTCGAGCGCACTATCAATTCGCTCACGAAGATGAGCCGAGATCATCTTGACAAAACAGCGACACCTCTACAAGTACCGGGATCAGGAACTTTCGTCTGTCTAGTGTCTCTTCCGGACCTCATTGTCAGAGAAAATCTTATGTTGTTAACCTTGACTTTTAGTTTTAAGATTTATTTTCTCATGCCCAGAGAATGAGTTGAACTTTAAGGGGCCTCATACTTCAACTCATACCGCGGAGATAAGATTTGAAAATTCTTACTAGTCAAGGCAGTGGTTAATGATTCCTAGAGATCTTGGGGTTGAGAAAAGTTCTGATGCTTTGAAAGATAAGTCGATTCTTCGGCTGATACGAGGGATATTAAAAATATGAGCTAGACGAATCTTTCTGAATGATTAACTTGCATAGTGGATTACTTCTTTAAATATACAAAGTCACCATGTAAAAGCAGAAGGAAAATGAAGAAGATTTAGATTTAAATAGTAAAAATCCCAGTAAATATTTTAGCCATGTCTTATTAGGTAGAATAAATTAGAAAACGCCTCATTAGCATAAAGTAGACCACGCCTATTATATCAAACTTACTAGTTTGATAATAATAATGCTCCTTAGTAAAAATCTACGGAAATTGTTTGTACAACTACAAACACCTTTATAGTTTGACTTTAACGCCCACTCGTCAGTTGATCTGTTTGTTTTTGTTGCTTTGATTCACAAAAAACATGATTCTCATCGCAAAAAACAAAATAATAATTTGTATATGAGATCACTCGCTCGGATCCTGGATATCGAAGTATGGATCAGGCTTGGCAAGTGGAAGGTGTCAATTTTGTCGCGACATGCGACAAGTCCCTCTTGATGTCGATACGTTTAGATTGTTGATTGGCGCTATAATTTAACGAGATGCGAGGATTAAGAGGAATAAAAAAAAGGAAGGAATAAGGTGATGGCAGAAACGAAGGAAGTTGTCCAAGAAAGTCGAGGTGGGGAGAGTCTGGTTAGCTGTTTCGGAATGACAAGTTCATTTTATTAAGACGCTTTCAGCCGCATTATGGTCGTCATGTGTTATTCGCGGAGACCAGAGATACCCATGTAACCTATATATGTTGGCGTGGACACACATTAGTCGAGCGGGTCTGTCCCTACAACCCCACACATTCGCGTGTGCTCGGGTGTGCAAAGAGGGACAAATAAAGGAACATATATACGCCGAGTGTGAACGGATATGTCGCCTTCTTTGATGTCTCCGTCTCCCTCTGCTCGACGACGCTGCTCCTCCTTCTCCTCCGCCTCCGCCAACACGTCCTTCTTTTCCTTTTTCTCCCTGTCTCTGCTCCTCGAGCGTCCTTTATTTTTCTACGTCTTCCTCGGCTATTCACTCGTTTCTTTCCTATATACTTCCCAGGACGAAGACTAGAAAGGGACAGAGATTAGGCTTCATGTTCTCCATTAAATTCTTTTCATTTCATATGTTTCCCTTTCAATTTAATCGAAATTGGCTATTTTTGCATTTAATCATCCGTGTAAAGAACTATAATCTAAATATATGATATTTGATATTAGATAAAATATAATTAGAGAATTATTGCAATCTGCATCACAGTGGACACATAGCGTGGTCCGCGTCGAATCCCAGCGAGCACACCAACTCTTGGTTTTGGTCAGTTACCATAAACCATAAATAACTGAGTAAGGGCATAAAAGGGCGCTTCTACCCTTTCATTAATTTGATTAAAAACGCAGTAAATTAGCAATTTCGCTAATTGCACCGTCACGGCTCCTTCCTTGCCGTGTTCGATTGGATAAGACGAGGAGGCACCGACTACGGGAGAAAAGAAGTGCACGGACGGTAGATTTGTGGGTGGAACGGAGAAATGGGAAGCGAGAAATACGAGGCATAAGAAAGGTAAAGCGAAAAGATGAAAGAATTAAAAAAACGACAAAGTTAAGTATAAAAGAAGCCAAAGCTCTCAGGATCGTCACACTTGATACGTCTAAGGACGAATTTTACTCTCGACCAATAACGTTGTTGGTGGCTCGTTATGCAAGTATACTTTTTACAGAAAGAGAACTCTGAAAAATCACACGCATATCGCCCTTGCGCAGAAGCCAAGAGTTAGTACCGTGCCACCCAGTGAATGGACAAAATTATGGTAATGATAATGATGGTCGTAAGTAATAAGAATAAGAAAGATGTCTTTGACTCTTCCATATTGAATTGAGACCAGAAAAAGCATATTACCAATCTTATCAAAATGATTAGACTAATCAGCATTCAATTATGTTTAATTCTTAATTTCATTCTCCCTCAGCATATCTTGAATCAAATAATTTGGAAGGGTAGTCAACCGGAAATGAAGATCCGATTGTAAAATTAAAGCCGTTGCATATGCGAAGTGCCAATGGAATATCTCAGCACGAGGAACAGCAGGAGGGCAAAAGTTCGCATAGCGAGCAGGTGATCACGCCTACATCTGCACATGTTCCACCTTAAGGGCCAAAGAATCACATATAGGTTGTATGCACATATATAAAGGGTGGCCACTGCATAAAAGGAAGTAATACATACTGTACTGCTAACGCACTTGGCAGAAAAGCAAGACGCGTGAAAGCGTCGGAAATGCGTCGGTTGAGAGAAGAGAGAACCGGTTTGGTGCGATAAGAACGATTTCACAGTCGTCAAGGAAAACTATGCGAAAGAAAAACACTGAGTGGACGTAGCGGACTCTTAAAGTGACTTCCCTGAACTAATACACAAGTATCTACCAGAAGAGGAAAAGGCAGACACCATAAAATTAGTACCTACTTGGCTATATCGCTTCTCTTTCTTCGTAATCTGGCAATCTTGTTTTTGGCTAAACACCCTATCCGCCTATAGCGACACGGAATTCTGAAGTACCAGATATTTGTCTGTTATCTCATGCAATTAGAACCCAGAGATAATTTATTATTAAGATCAGTTTTAAAAAATTTCTGGCATGAATTTTCGGATATTAAAGAGTTATGCTGAAAGAAAAAATTTTTGAAGCAGAAAATTTTAAATTAACGATTGGGTAACTCTAAAAGGACTTGCATTGTTCGATAAAATATGGAGTCTCGTTTATTAACTCTCCTTCGAGATAGAATCTTGGTTTTAATTAAAATTTTATTTCACTCTGCACAACTTGGACTCGGATATTAGAAATCTATTTATGAAAATTCCATGGACTGAGCTATCGGTTTTTATCGGAATGTATTGAAAAATTAACGCACGTGTGAGATGCGATGCTATAAATATCATGATTGAAAATTTGCATGCGAAGGGATTTAATCATTTTGTCAAACAAATTATATTGATTTAATATAATGAATAATGAATAATGAAGAGTTTTAGCGTAGTAGTATTTCTAAGAATAAACTTAGTTTTTTAATGGACGGGTGTGCTCCTACTCTGTTGATATGGCCAGTTCTACTCGTGTAATCTTGTGAACGTTTCCTTTCATCCAAAGTAAAAAAAATAGACGATTTTTTTACACGCCACCATCATCGTCATACGTATTCCTGTAACCGGGAAAGATTTAGAGGATATTTGCTCGCCGACGAGCCACGACCTACATTCAGTGTGTCGGTGAGGAAACCCCCTCAGTATTTACAACACAGAACGTTTACAGAATTTAACCAGCATGTTCGAACCTCTAGCGTGATCCTTTGAAAGCGGAGGCTACGGCTGGAACTATAATTGAAGGGTTCTCGTCCAAGATTTTAATTTGTTTTCGTGAATGCCCCATCATTACACGGCGATAAACTACCACATCTGATAACCGCGTGTCTCGCAATCAGACAGCACACCATGAAAAACTAATAGTCTTAGGCGTGTCTCCAAAATGAGTCAGGACGAGTGAGAGATTTCAAGTCCTTTGGCAGTACAATTTGTAGATATTCATATCCTAGGAATTATTTCCCAGTCTGATAATCTCACTTATCGTTTTTGTTGTGTAAAAGAACAATACAAATGGACCACTAAACGTCAATTGTGCCCTGGGAATTCTTACCACTTCTGTAATCGATCCGTAAAATCATTTTTGCACTCGCTGAAAAATTTCACACATTTCTTCTGCAAATGGGTACTTAAAAGTCTATTATTTCAGTACTTGAACTTCAGTTCCTCCATCACTGTTTTCAGGTTCTTTCTCCCTAGTTTTTCCACGTGACGATTCTCGCCGAAGGCTTAAACTTAAATATGCAGATATAACTAGTATATCATTGGGAAAGGTCCTTGATCTGGAATACACCATACTTGAGGGAAACCGGAAGGAAGATCTCGATGTAATATGAGGGACTAAACTAATAAGCCAGGAGGTCCGGCGTTGAAGACGACTCTAGTTGTTATCTGCAGCAAAGGTAGGCACGAGTGGAACAATCGCAGTAATCGCCGCGGTGGAAACTCGACACGAGGACATCCACTAGTGTCAAGGCTCGGCCCAGGCCCAATTAATACGCGTCCATTCAAAACGCGAGCGGGCCTGTGTGCAACCGCACACCCGGTACATGGTGTACCGGTGTCGAGGCACAACTATACAGCCGGTGGATCCGTTCTCCATGTGCATGTGCTAGTGAAAAGAGTAGCCCACGGAGCATAACCAAGTAGCCCACGACAATAAGCAGGGAAACGTTTTATTAATTGCCAAGATCTGTCAGTGTCTCTCCTGGCTGCCATATTAAATGCCCAACTACTGACTCGGAAACCAAGGTAGTAGTAGAAGATTGCGACGCCTCGCGAGACGAAGAGGGAAAGATGCACGTAAAGGGAGAGGACTCTTGGAGTATTATGTTTCCTCGAGGAACCCGAAGAAGCACCAGTGTTCCTTGTAAAAGCCTTTACCTACCCACGAAGACGACTCTGATGGACTTGACCACCTCTAAATGCACAGAGAACTTAACAGACAGGATTGCGACATTTATTTTCAAGTTCAGTTAGCCTCATGTCTCCTTACTCCTTAACGAACCTTTCTATCGGTATGCGTACTCCTACTCGGTTTCTACATTTCTTCTATCATTTACTACCTTTTATCTCATTTTTACTTCGGAGTCAATGCAAATTCTCTGTTCATTTGGACATCAAAACTTTCAGGGCCCTTAGCTGAATTCACTGTCTGAAGCTGCAAGATAACTTCATTTTATTGGAAGGCGGGGTTCTGATCATTGGATCAGATCTTTACGTTCATTTCTTTAAGTTTTACAATCAAACTAATTGAGAAAACATCTACAGGTAGGATTCTGACAAGGACTCTGGTACATTTTCTGCTCGGGTATTCCCAATAGATTCAAGTTTCCTAAATGGAAATGAAATGCTGTCTGCTGGAAAAAATTAAATTGCGTATTGTGAAGTGTGGATGGAAAAAGTGTGTCAAGGAGTACGCGGTTCACGAGCCACAGGATTGACGTACAACTGACATATTGGTGCAATGAAGCTTGTTGACTTTAGCGATCTCTTTGTCGGCATTTTGCTACCTCGAGCAGTTTTATTTCCAGAAAGAAATATCCGAGTTTCGCTTTTTTTCTAATTTTACCAGTTTCCCTTACCAACAACTGCAACACTTCACAAACTCAGTAAGTGAGCGAGCTCCTAATAGCTAATAGCGTTTCCTTCGCATTTGAGTGTCAGCCTGCCAGAGAGCGTGGGACAGGAGAGCAAAGCAGCAAAAGACGGCCGACGGCAATCGTAAAATAAATCACATCTTTGATCTATATTCGGCCGGGCGCAGTTTACTCCTTCCTTCTTCTTTCTTCATTTCGAGGTGTGCAAAGTTGGCAGTGCGAAAAAGCTAAATTTCCTGCAGGAAGCTGAGAGTGCTAGGAATGCAAAAACGAAGTTAAATCCGAGTCACTAGCTTCTGATCGATTACTTGATCAAGAGAGCGCGGGAACAAGGTCATCGTCACAGGGAATCGTTGCTTCGAAAATCAGTCAACAGCGCGAGTTAACGGTTGTGTTAACGAAGCGTCACTGACGCTTCTGAAATCAGATTAATACATTTTGCAAGATGCTCAATCAACATTTCTAACCAAGCAGTGAGCTCAAGAATCATTAACTCTTCAATTGAAAGTGCTCCTTGGACAAATTTCAAAGGCATCTTTGATTACTGATTTATGAGTTTTGAAAGGTCGATGTACCTTGGAGCATAAGTAGAAGAATAATGTCAGAGTCAGACGTCATTAGAGTCATAAATTTATCTTGGCTACAATTTAAATTTAGTAGCCTTTACAAGTGTGTAACTGCTAACTCGATACTAGGTGTTTTTAAGTGTCTCTCTAATGCAGCTCGCAAATATTCCTATAAGGTATATAAAATTGCAAAATTCTTTTACCACCGGAAATGATAAAACCATAAGGGAGTATGAATGTAACTCATACTTGTTTTAAAATTTTATTTGCAACCCATAAAAGGCAAAATAAGCTACATCAGGTTATTAATGCGTGGGCGGAAGGCACAAGGGGTTAGGGGTTTGCACAGAACAGGGGACCCGCTAGATCCGGGCTCGACTTTGATGTACTGTCGGGTGGACATCGTAAACGCATTAGTTACCAGTATACATCGTGTCCGTGCACTCGGTGCCCCATTCGATTCCGTTATACAGCACCTATATTCATGGGTTTACCTATTTGTACTGTGAACAACGAGTGATCATACCCACGTGTACATACGTCAATGAACATATACATATAACAGCAGATGAGTGTGTAGTATTGAAGCTACACGAAGTTTACGCAGACAGTACACGAATATGCGACGAAGAAGAGAGATGATCGATGTTAGATTACTTGTGATCCGTCTAAAGAGCGCGTAAAGAATGTTTAGCTAACAAGATGAACAAGAGTCTCGATCCTCGAAATAGTCGTAACTTGTCGCTCAAAAAATAACGAAAGTATGACAATGGATAGAGTTTATAGTAGACGGAGTTGAACTTTTGACTCCACTTTCTTTAGGTTCATGCTTGAGTAATCATAATTTCTCTGCCAGATCGGTTAGCAATCATTATAGATGGATGACAAGTGTCGAGGTTGTTAGAGACTTTGATTTGGACAATGAAATATGTCGATATTGCCTAATTCGAACGGGAGATTAGATTTGTAGCCACTGATTGCTGTGTTTTTATTTGCGTCTATGCAACACTGAGAAAAATATTTTTTCCCTGTTGTGGAGTAAATAATACAAGATACAAGAAATTCTTCGCTGAATTAGATCTCTCAATTTTCGGAACCAAAGTGTTGAATGCGTCTACAACCGAGTCTACAACTTCATTGAAAACGTCTGGCTTTGACTGAATCATCGATCTAAGCTCTTGTAATCCGATTTCGGTTGCATTGTATGCAAGAGAAGATTAAATTTATTTTATCAAGATTCTATTCTGTTACAAAAAATTTAATTCCCTTCGATATTTAAATTTAACTGAAAGTAATTTGGGTCTTCACCTTGAACCCACTCAAGGATGTATTCTCTATTTTTATATTATATAAATAAAAAATTTGATTTATTGGATCTTTTAAGAATCTAGAATAACACTGCTTCATAAGATCACTATTAAAGATAAGAGGCATTCTTCATTTAAATTTCGATTTAAATGACATCTCCTAAATATAGGAAACTCTATAACAATAATTCCACAAGTCTTCGAAAGAAGGAGTGGGCGCAAAGATTATTTGTGGACCAGAATGAATGTGGGGGGAGGGGGATAAGAAGGAAGCTAACCCCGACACGGGAGGCTCCTTTCGAGTTCGGGATTCGGGAATTGGTTATGAATAATTCAAGCGTTCTGGAGAGTTCTACGTTGGAGATCGAATTCTCGCTGGACAAACGAAGGTTCCGGGTGAGTGAATCGGTTGCCTTAAACATGTATGTACAACGATGATGGTGAGACCACTCTTCCGGTTTCCAGTTAACTTTCCTTTTTTGTCGCAAATATTCTTCATTCAGAAGCAGAACAAAGTCTTTGATGTTGGAAAAATCTTAAAAGAGCTTCTCCTTTTAAATGTGTACGTCATATTTTCTGGGAAAGAAATCCAGGGAATTGACCTCTGAGATATTTTCTTTGACTTGAAAAATTCTCAATCTTAGATATATCATAGGTTTATAAGATATAAAAAATCTATACATTTATATAACGTTATATTACGTAAAATATGAATACCTAACTATTTACAGCTAAGTATTCATATATTATTAGCTAAGTACTTATTTCATATTTAGTTACTAGATATAAAGTCATAAGTGTTATATAAATGATTAAGTGCTGGATTTCAAAACAGTGTGAAGGAGTTTCTCAGATGTGATAGTAAAAATATTATAAATTATTAGAATTATTGTATATAGAAGTGAGGGTGATAAATAATAAAATTCCTTTTATGAAGAGATGAATGAAGAGCAAAGTTGGCATTTAAATAGCATTTAGAAAAATGTGCAAAAGGCCAATAGGTCGTTGGGCCCGATCCAATAATAAGCAAAGGGTTTTGCGTCGTTTCGTTGTCCCGAGTATCGGAATGATTTACGAAGGAGAAAGGGAAAGACGAGCGAACCAAGGTACGTACGTAAATCTTAAACCGATTGACACGTGTGAAATGCGCCAGCCAGCTACCCGAGCCCTTTTGCTTTGACTTCGACCCCATACGAAAGCCAAGCATGCAGGTGATAATACACAGTTTCACGATGGTCCATGTATGTATAACATCAGTAGCGTAGCTACTCAAAACAACTTAACTTTACAAGTTTTCAACTTTAGAAAATATATGTACTATCAAATTTAAAAGCAAAAGACATATTTCTGGAAAATCACTTATTAACTTGTAATATTCACATATCAAGAAAACTATTTTAATTAATGAATACACTCTACTTGAAGATGATGGAATTTTTGATTGGAGCCTTTTCCAGTATAAAAAGTGAAGTTTGAGACAAAAAGGTAATATTTTTATGTACGCCTCTGAGGATGGGCCTATAAACTTTATCTCCAATTCTGCCCGAAATCGATTTGACCTCTGACCGAGAGACAGGCAGGTGTCGTAAAAATCGAAGAAATAACGCGCTCGGACGAATCGGTTTGCGTACTGTTTTTGAGTACTTTACGGTCGAGGCAGTAAAGAAAATATGCCAGTCTTACCTCCAAGACGCGTCCAATAATAACCCTTCTTTCAAAAATCTATACAACCCTTTACTTACCGACGACTGATGAAAAATATTACAAAAGTGGCTTCGCTTTTGTGAACAATATAATACTTTATCCACTCTTGGAAGAAAATAATAAATGACATAGAGCAGCAACGGTTTAAACTTACCTGAAACATAAAGAGATATTTTCATAAGTATTTTTCGGAGTATATATGAGAAAGCTTATAAAAAACACATGTATTTAACAAAAGGGATATATAGAAGATAAATCGAACTTCTTAGAGAACGTCCATTCAATATTGAGTGTGAGGCATTATAATAAGAAGTTTAATAATGATTGATAGTACTGAAAG
This sequence comes from Synergus japonicus, assembly GCA_900474275.1. Taxonomy (NCBI): domain Eukaryota; kingdom Metazoa; phylum Arthropoda; class Insecta; order Hymenoptera; family Cynipidae; genus Synergus; species Synergus japonicus. The sequence goes on from UCOH01005710.1 coordinate 40,287, forward strand.
TGCGTAATGCTATTGAAATCTTGATTATTCTTATCAGAACTGATGGGGTTGATGAGCGACGTGGATGAAATATCACTAGAACTTACACGTCGAGTATTTATATTTTGTATTTGTACGAATGGGGATGACACTGACCTAAGTTCCTTCGCAAATGAGCGCCTATTCAAAATTAGCGAGTGACTGAGTAGTGAGTGACCACTCTGTGCATTGATGGATGTACCTTCATAGACGTACTTTGGCTAATCCAAGCAAACGATATATTAAAGACGAAGGGTAATATATAACGAACATGCGCGCACTTATTATATTGGTCGATGTTAAATTTTCGACATAACGCGTCTGTCCCCTTTTTCCCACGATACAGTAAATCGACTTTCTTGTTTCATGTAACTCCTTATAGTTATTCGCAAGTGTACCATATTCCTTTCGTAACACCAGTTTCTCTCGCTCTCTCTTCATCTTGAAGTGTCCTTCTCACTTCAGGAATAACTTTACGGAACGCGTCCCAGATATATGCATTATAAAAAAATAAATGAACGCTCCCTGAGAGGCACAGACCCGCGTTGGGGTCGAGCTCCTCGAACGATAAAGTAAGTAGAGGCCCAAAGTTACAACGGCTCATAAAAATCAATTATAAAAGCTGCCGGTTCGTTTTTTAAGAAAAGATTTACACGCATCGTGTTTATTTTCTCACTTCCTAAGGGTCATCCACAAATTATGTAAGTTTCTTAGGAGGCAGGGTGTGTTGAAAAAAATATTCCTTTAGGATTGCGGAAGGAGCGCGAAGGGGGTTCTTGAGATTATAGATAACTATTTAACCTAATACATTTTCCTTTTTCTTCAAAGCGTCATTCTACGTGTAAGATATATGGACAAACTTGATACTTATATTGTAATTATATAGTCGATAAGACTACTTTCTAAAATAAATCAAGCTCAAAATTTTTTTAATGTGTATTCTGTTTTTTTCTCGTATATAATAATAACCTTGTTAACGTTGTCAGAATTTATTTTACTTTAATATTCGCTGTAGATAGATTTAATCAGCAATTTTTTATAAATAATAATTTTAATTAAAATTTAATAACATTTGACATGTATTTTATCATTAGGAATTTACGTTAAATTACAAAATTAGTTTCTGATTATACGTATAAGTAATATGTATACAGTGAGTTATGTAGATATTAGTGTAACTTATTTCTTTCCCTATTTTAATTGTCTCCATACTTCTTCTTGGCTCTGAGAATTATAAATAGAATATAATTATTGTAATGCAAATATGTACGAAATTATGAATAATGTAATGGTAATATAGGTCTTGAAATACTCACATTCTTTTAACGGATTCACAATATCCTTTAAAAAGTGAAATTGTAAAATCAGTTTTCTCAATACCCTCCAAACGACTTTTTTCATCAAGACATGGATTGATGATATCATCAACACTTAATATAGTTAAATCTTGAAGAACAATGTTTGTAATACAACGATCATTAATAAGTTCATTCCATTTATTTCCATTAACATTAGGCAATTTTTTTGCTCTGCTTACTACTTCATTTGCCAAATCATTTTTCATTTTAGAAGCAACAACTCGCCCTTTAATTAAATTTTCTAATGCTGTTTTATTCTGCGAAATGCATTTTTCTTTAAATCCATCCAGAGTTAGATTAAGCTTTTCTTTTAATATTTTTTCCAAGGGCCCTTGGAATTCTCGAGCCAAGGTTTGTACTAAGAAATCTGGAATTTTTATATGTATAATATAGGGAATTTTTTAGATAGATATTTCAATATAAAGCCATATATACTTACATGCAAGGAACGCATACCGAGCAATTTTTAAAGACTTCATCGTACACACTTTCCACCGTTCAAAATGCACTCAAGTTTTTTATGTCACAATTGTACTGATAAAACTCGCTATTTAAAGGAAACACTTTTGCAAAAATTTTCCTGTATATATATTCTTATTATCTGTTTTAACTGAATCAAGGAAACGAGAAATTAATATATACAAGCGAAAGATGATAAGTCGCACAAAGCGACTTTTTCACTTTGCTGCAATTATAACAAGTTTACTTTTTAAAAATAAATATTTTTCCATTTAACGCAAATACACCCTGACGTCCTCTATTTTTACATAAAGAGTTAAAGAAATATGTTGAGTTCTTTATCTTGAAACAATATAACGTTGATTCAACTAAAAAATTCCAGAGTATAAAGAAGAGGAATCGAGTTGAGTCATATTAATAACAATTTGATCTGGTTTATAAAAACTGAAATTTCCCACCTGCCTTTATTGATTTCGAAACAATATTACTCAAATTATAGCTTTGGATTCTATTCTGGCCAACCCTCTCCGATAGAAATGAAAAGGGGAAAACATCTGTAGATTCCGGATATGGGGCACCTATCGCGATATACAAGTAAATCATAATGGCAACCCCTCAACTTTTCGTGCCCCGTGCCGTCGGTTTGTTTATCGAGCGGATGAGCTCTCCTTTTTATAGATCAACGACTGACTTGCATACATCATATACACGGAGTGAGTCATAGTTTAGATGCATAGAGACCTTTAACGCCGTTAGTAATGTTTGCACTTGACGTATGGCCGTCCAGCACGCTCCACGCGATGCATTTAACTAATTGCATTACCATTCGATCGTTCCATGGAAGACCTCACATTACACTTACAACTAAACCCGCGCGTCATTCGATCCAACGATGCGCAGCTGTCACTCTCTTAAGCAGGTAGTTTGTGGCTTTGATGGGAAGACGAATGGCAATGATTTCCGTATTTGAATTATCGATCGACCCATCGCATGTGGGAGTTACCACAGAGCAATCATCTTGATTAACTTCAGACTACTTCACCAAAAACCACCAAACTAAGTTACCAATAGAAATGTTTTACAAGGTCGTGCTCCAACTTTCAGGGGAGGTGTCACATTTCGTAATCTATAGTAATCATTGAAGATTGGTTGGAATTGAATATTGAAGTATGATTCTTTTCGCATAATTCTAAATGAATTTATTCCATCCTAGATTTCCTGACACCTACGCCTATCATTTCGTAGTTTCTCGTCAACTTCGATATTCCCAAGAGGCTGAATCCTTCCGCCTATATAGGACCACAGGCAACCGCAAGATCTCTCAGGCAATTGCATGTGCGTGAACTTGTTGTGGGAAAGCTATGGAGATTCCTAACGGATTTTACGTTTGACCGTCGATCGTTGAAAGAGAACGTTTTGGCTAACAGTCTTGTCGGGAACTGTCTTTAAAGTTTAAATCAGTACTTGAATCCAACCACAATGAGGAAATAAACTTCAAGCGCCTTAGAATCCATTTCCAGTATCCATTCTCTAAAAAAGTGGCAATCACTTGCGGTGGATTTAAACCGGGTTTTGTTGAAAAAATTGGATGAAGTATTCTGATTTTTCTTTTAAATTCAGTAATAATATTAGACCCTTCAGAATAATTAAGTCTGGTTACAGAGAAGATGGTTAAGATTTTGACTGACGTAAAAGAACATCGTCCGTTGGCAGTGGATGGAAAAAGAGGGTCAAAATCGTCGAAAATTAGGGACTCATCAAAGATTTAATGAAGGTAGATGCATATCGCGTGGGAATTATAGAGGTGAGTTTTCTTAGATGAGGCCGAGCGTGGGCGTGCATTTTTTTCAGCCCCGGTGTCGTCGTCTTCGTCCGCTATCTTCATGTCTTAACTGCCGGAGGAGAACGTGCGACTCGGTTTACCTATTCATGCAAGGCTTTACAGCGTGTTAATGAAAAATACGGCCAGTCAACTGGTGTACTCGTATGTCCTTGTGTATACAGGGCCGTCTTAAAAAAAGCTCCACTCCACGAAAGCCTGGTCAACGGTTCAAGGCACTCTCAACATCTAACTTTGGATAATCACTCAAAATTCAAATGCTGAAGAAATGAACTTTTGCAACAAAGATTCATCGAAATCATCATCATTTTCAGTGGATTGTCATGATTTGTAAATCTATCAGTTTCATAGAAATCATCACTGCGATTTCAACCCAAGGAGCTGTACCATATAATTTCGATTGTCTATAATCTGAAAAGCATTCCAGATCCGTTTTGTTATGTTCTGAGTAAATGCCACGACGAAGAAACATTCGCAATAAATGATGCGAGGCAACTACCTCGAGAGGATAAAGGAGTCTTCTTTTTCGCTGATAATCAGCAGGTTGGGCATATTTATTTGATAAAAAACTTTTTACTATTCGCAATAGTTTCTCGAGTCGGTTCAAGTTAAATTGGTGTTTAAACTGCTTCAGTGCTCTGGTCTTTTACTGAACTTTTCAAATCGCTGCTGTGCTACAGAGATTTCATCTTTAATCTATAATCTAAAGGGAACAAATTCTGAAGAACTTTATGCAAATTTGTAAGACGCCACATTTTATATATTTTTTGTTGAATAATATATTAATTTTGGAATGGGTACTTTTAAATCACCCGATATGTGAGCACTATGCACGTTGCAAAGGGTCTGCTGGAATATACAAAATGTCCACATAGATACCTAAAATACATACTTAAGCTCATATGTAGTGGCGCATAAAAGTGCATAAGAGATGGCTATCACTGGCGCAGGAAAAGCATAGGCACCTGTATTATACGTCTATGCTTATCATCCATACAGCGTCCATTTATTGCCGGCTTTTCAGCCACTCTCGTGGCGTGTTTTAAGTAAAGAGCTTTGTACTTTCGCCACCATGTATCACCAACGTGAATACATGTATCTACTTGAACCAGGTTTCATGTGTGTCTTGCTTTACCAGCAGGAAATCGGGTCATTGAACATTTTCCTGGATGAATGAATCCAATTTTACCTTACTTTTCGTCAATTCAAGGAAATAATAATCTTAGCATTTTTAGATTGGGTTATTCAAAGGAGCTCAACATGTACTGATGATGAACGAAAATAACCAAACTCTAATTCATTTTTAACGAAGTATTTGAATATTCTTGCTGGATTTGAAAACATGGATAATTTAATATCTGGTGTTGTGAAAGTGTCTAGATTTTGCAAGAAAGTTTGCTGGGATAAGCGGGAAAGCGTTCAGGAGGTCTTATTAGTTTCTTGGCTAATATCTATCGGATATCTCTGTACTACTCGCAGGTTAACGGGGTCATCGTTCGCGTCGATAATTAATAATGAGATTAATTGCGCGATAGGAAGTTATGAGGAAGGGAGGGTCTAGAGAGCCTCCTGCACAGAGATTGTTTTCGCTTTTCCTCGTTCTCTCTCCTAAATTGGAGAGAAAGAGGGAGACAACAGACAGACCGGAAATCATAGAATTAATAATATTTTAAGGGATTTTGAATGATACTAAAAAGTTTCAAAGGATTTTTATGCGAAAAAGGTATAATAGGTTAAACGCACGCATACCATTCTAGTACTTTTGAAACACATTTTGAAGCATCTGCAATTCTTCAATGAAGTGAACGTTGAAAATTGCATTAGAAGGAAAATTGTATATGAAATTTTATGGGGCCATTGTAACATTTATAGATATCATCCCCGTGCTTTGAGTTATCTTTATGGCAACCACAGTCAGTGATAAATCCGTCTGTGCATTTAAGTACGCCAAATAACAGGTAATATTATAGTAATATGACAACGAAATTGCGATTTTGATAAAGATCTTTTCTTGGTCGGTAATTTTGCATCTGTTTACCGAAGACTCGTTCTCCAGTGACTCGTCTTTCCTTCCATCGTTTACTATCCATGAACTATGAGCTAGTCTCCAGCATCCATATACGACTGGATGCGAGAACAGGCAAGGGACGATATCAATGGATCTGCGATCATGCGTGAGTATACACAAACGTCCAGTCTAGGCTCTACACAGCCTATATATTATATAAGTTAAGTACGCTTCTTGATATAGGGAACGAAAGAGACTCGTGACCTGCCCCGATAGACTATGCACATACAATAAGCAATATAACTTTAGACACAAACTTATATGCGTATATAAATGATTCACGCTACTTCAATCAGTCAAAAGCGCCGATATTTTATTTTATTCCACTGTGGAAGCCACTATTATAGAACAATAGAAACTTTTATCAACTGAGTTGAATTAAATTAAAGGAGTCAAAAATAAATTGAATTTACCTTACAATAATACATTTTAAAAATGGTTTCCCTTATACAAATACCTCTAATCGTGTTTTCATCGCGTGGAAGCCAGTTAGCTTAAAATAGCGATAATCGACCGTTTCTGAGTGGCAGTCAACTTCCTTAAAAATAACTGTTGAAGTTGGGTTGCTCTAAAATCAACCGCAGCTGAAGGTGGAACTTGGAACTTGCGAGAATTGTTTAACCTCATTTCAGAAAATCTTATTGTTCAAATATTTCTCAAGTGTCGTACTCCAAAGAACAGATATAAATACATCTTCATCTTTTCAGTTGCTAATATAATCACTTGTAAGTACTTAAAAAATTACCATAATTTCTAGATTAAAAAAAAAAAGAATGTATTATTGTACATACATATTTCTAAATTCGTGTTTAACAAGGCCTCATATTTGAACGATAACAAATGACTTCCGTTAACACATCTGCATAAGATGAACAATAAGATAATGTCGGATATTTCGTGACACAAATTTATGCACGTGTACGAACAATTAATTTTTTTCAATGGCGGATTAGATATGCCTCGGAGAACCGAATTCCGGTGCGACTATTCTTCCGCTGTTGTAGAAAAAGAGAGTGCATTTTGTGTTAGGTTTGTGTGAATGGGCTCGATGACACACGATGTCAGATAACTAAGAGCCGTTTTATTGTTTTCTCGGCGTGACATCATTCTCACTTGTGCCCATCGTCTTCGTTACATTATTCACATACACGCAGGCCATTCCTTCAGGTTTATGAGCGCTAAACTCGACGAGCGCACAATAAGACGCGGCAGCTTTGATCACTTCGGACATAGAGAAAATTTTCATAATTTATTCTCAGCTTTGAGCGAAAGACGTGGCAGAAATGCCCGGTGATTACTGTTTCGATTATAGACCCGTTTCTATAAGAGCATTATTGCCCCTTGTCTTTCACTCACACAACATTTTTGTCACGCTCTCTCTCTCTCTCTCTCTCACTTGACTTTTTCAGATGCAGAAGAGGACAAGATTCAAATTGAAAATATTTAGTTTAAAAGCATATTGTTCAACAAATTTTTACGGTTTTATATAATGAGTAATAACTGAAAGACTCGGAAACTTCAAAGAACCCGGAAAGAGTTGGAACCGCCCGCAGGATCAAGATTTATCGAGTCCCGCGTGTGAACGCTCGATAATCGAATTTCAGCTTGACTAATGAGTCCTACAAAAAATCGTTGTAAGATGTATTGACGCTTCCCAGTCGAATTGATTTGCCTATCTCAAAACTACAAATTGCCATACGCCCCCTTCGTATTTGAACCCAGATGACGGATTTTAGATAATGTCGATCCACCCCAAGTTATGAGGTCGTTTGAAAGAAAAGTCATTCTGAAACGCGTGTCAGTGAAAATTAGGAAATTCTTTGGTCCACGTGCACTTTCCGGAAGTCGTAAAGCAAGGATCGTTTGCAATGTCATCTGAGAGAGGAAAAATTGTGTCTTCCTCAGAACAGGATGTTTGGATTTACGGCCGATTTAATGCCAAAGTAGTTTCCCTTAATTTATTACCTTTACTTACAATTACAAAATGGCTGTAAAATCTAGATAAAAATGAAATGTTGCTTTTGAATTTGTTCATCTCAAGGGAATAATTCTTGGAGGAAATTAATTGGGTGACATATTCAATGTTCATATTACTATGTATGCATGGCCGTTATATTCCATGCTCACTGTAAATAACGAGCGCCTCATTTGCATATTAATTTCATGTAATGAAGGCGATTAGGCTAATGAGCCTCGAATGTGATATTTTGCTCTGTAATTTTACACCCATCTTGTTCTCTTATTGACAACTTACAAGCATTATCAATCCATCGCAGTATTGGAATTTGATCAGGCGCTAAATGGTTTAAACTTTTTAGATTCTAAAACGTTTCTGCGCAGCATGTAATTGACGAGGATAATTGCCTATAAAAAAATGACCTCGCTGAATAAAGTTGGGAGAGAAATAAAGTCATAAATTAAATCCAATTCATAATTTATGTATTTAGCAAAGTAGGCATACCGAACACGCAAAGGTCATGGGGAAAATTCTTTTCTTTCCTTGAAAGGGGTAAAGCTCGAAGGCTTTCGGTTTTGTTAGAAAAGGAAAGTTAAGTATTTTTCATTAAGTTCAAAATGAATTTCAAAAGCAAGGATTTATGGTCACTGCTTCTTTGAACAACTTTCCTCGCGTGTGTGCAGAAATTATGTGATGTCGCGCGTTAATAACAGTTTTCATTAATCCGCGCACGAAGCGAAGGGACCGTAGGGTCGCTGCGCTTCGCCGACTCCACCTTCGTCGCCGAATATTAAGAATGTTTAACAGCTTGTAACCAGTAACGTCGACATATGGTAGTATTAGCTGTGTAAATCACACAGCCCGCCCGCGGGCCTCCGATCGGCTATTCGTAGGGAAATCAGACACGCGTCGGCTGCTTCTTCTTCACTAATTTATGTAATTATACGATCCTACCGCCACGAAAGTTTCCACCGCGCTTGCCTCCCAGGAAATCCGCAGAAAATCTGCTATTTATCAGCATATTCTTACAATTTTATCTCCCTTAGTTGTAATATACGCTTCCATTCATTTCATTTTTTTATACTGAAGACTCTCTTTTTCTATAAATGATTTTTTCGAAATAGATTCCGAGTAGTTCTTTCGTCTTTAATACTTGTTGTTTTCAAGTACTTTTTGCAGAAATAAATGTAAACTCTAAGTTGTGGGGCGTGTTAATAAACTGGTAGATATTTTCCGCATCGGAGAATAAGAATCTCCAATTCCAATGCGCTGCACACTAATCCCGGCGTGTCAGTTCGAAGCACGCTGTTGCTTTGAGTTTTAATGCAAGATTCATACGATGATAATTTGCGTCAATTTGTACTTTCTTTTTCTCTGGATTTACTAGCTGGATTTCAATGTTGACATTACGATCTCATTACAGAAGCATGTTTTCTTGCAGCATGATTATATTGTGCTCCAGAGTGCAAAAATTATTCTTGAAATAATAAAACTCTGGTGAAATATTAACCTGATAGGAATACATATTATGTTTGCTTCCTATTAACCGTGTTTTATAATTTCCTCAAGTTAACCGTTAGCACATAGCGGTATCAAGCAATGACATCTAATAAAGTGTGTGGTAGTCAATTCATAAGATACTTAGTGTTTAATACCTTCCCTTTCAATAATTTTACCACATTTTTATCTGCCTAGTTTTCTGCGATTTGGCTTATCAGCATTATCGCTGTTTATGGTACATGAATACGATTTGCGTAAGGTGTTGAGATAAGTATCTATTGAACTGAATAGTGACGACTTGGTTGGAATTGAAAGGCAGGAAGAAGCGGCAAATTTGATTAAGTCATTACTGAGTGTCGAGTAGGCCTCGAAGAGAGTGAAATTACTGCTTCTCAATGTCACCCATTGTTCGACTCTGATCATAGCGTGAGAGAGGTTCAAAGGTTTAGGCTCGGTTTCATGCTACATATTGTATCGCGTTACGCGCCATGGACTTCTATGAATTAACGGTATATTATTATTTGCCGCCAGAAAGAAAGAGGGCTTAAAAGAGCCTCCATCCAAGAAGCCACGAAAGAAACTCGTGGTCACGCGAAATTAGGGTCTGGCCTCGCCGATAGAGCCTTTAACTCTCGATTTTGCGTGCCACTGTGCTATGCGCTCGTCGTAATTAACAACTTGCAATATCTCGTCTCCGATAAATTTAACCGTATCAAGTTTTTAATTGATAATCATCTGAAATTATATACTTTCTTCTTCTTTTCTTATATAATATTCAAATTGGAATCATTATGTTCAATTCCTTGGTAAATGAAATTGATGGATGAATTAATAGATATTTTTATTATAAGCCTATAAACTAACAGCAGAAGGTGTCTTACAAATTACCTCTATCGAAGTTAATGATCGTGCAAGTTTTCAATTAAACGTAGCGTATTGATCAGTTTCGAGCAGTGAAGCGAGGGAATGCAAAGGATTAAGTATACGGGTAGCGGCTCGTATGTCTCTTTCGATCTCAATGTATCTCGTTTCGTCGTGATTTCGATAAAAAGCAATTAAAGCCACGCGCTCGTAACCGCTATCGAGGACGAATCGTTCGTTGGACTACCTATTCGTTTGCTTTCCCACTGACGGGGCGCTATCGTGTCCGACTGTGTGCACATATATCGTACAACATACAAGAGGAAGTTGGCGACGTATCTAAATCAAAGGAGCCTAATGAGCGGCAGATTAGCTCCTGGCTAGCGAGGATGCTGCGTGCCAAAGGATAAAAATCCTTCGACTTGTACATGCACCTTTGTAGGAACGTATCATCGGCTTTTATCCGTACTTGGTAATCCCACGTGCGAACGTTTAGAATTTCCAGCGTTCCTCCCGCAGAATCTTCAAAGAAGGAAATCGATGGGATTTGCACTGAAAAAAACATTCATTCGCAGCTAGAAATTCTTAGCTGAGCCAATGCAAACCCATTCTATTAAGAAAAAAGCCTACATCCGTAAATTTAAATAGCTAGCAAAGAATTTTTTGTAAGAAGGAACATTCAATGAGCTTTAAAATAAGTAATATAAAGATTGAAGAGCATTATCTAAATTATCTTTTTCAATTAATCAGTTTAATTTAATACTTTCTTCCTTTTTCTGGATCGTATGTGGGAGGAAGTGGGTTGATAGACGTCATAAGTCAGAAGGGAGGAAAGGGAAATCGAGAGCACTGGGCAATAGTTGACAGGTTTGTCAATGTCTCCTATCATTAGCAGTCTCTTTGCAATTAGTGTCATTAATATGTGGAAGTTATGTTCTCGTCTTCCTAAAGGAATGAAGATCTGGTCTTTAGGCCCCAAAGATATCTCGTCTGCACGAATTATTCCTATACTATCTCTTGGGAGCAATTAGTCGAGCGCGGAAGCCGCCCACGTTGTGTCGGACAATTAATAGATAGGGGGAGATCTAATGCACGCGATCGTCTGCCGCGATCTGTTCCTTGTTCACAATCGTGTACTCAAGCACGCTGAGATAGTGGCTGAAGAATGGTTTGCAGGAGAACGCTAAATTATGTGATGTCTGAACACTAATATGGCGATTGCACGACTAATCTTGAATCCTATATAAATTAATAAGCGATTCCAGGAAGGAACAGTTGGCCTGAAATGAGCTTGAAATTTCCAACCAAATTGCATCAAGTCGTAATTGAATAACTGAGCTTTAAATAGTAAGCTTTGTAAGAAAATTTAGATAACCAAATTATGCAAAGTACGAATTTAAAATATAAAGTACAATAAGAAATTTCGTTCATATCGATTCTTCCAACAATGGAAATTGTAGTGTTTTTTTTGTTCTGGAGCGAATCGTAATTGGATTGAATTAAATTACTCAACCAAATATAGAGCATCCCGATGAAATAATGAAGAGAATTTATTTATAAACTCGTTTATTGAACTTCAAAACAGAATCTTTTGACAACTTGTCATTGCTTTAACAATCCAAAGTCAAAAGTGCATGACTACAGGTTTTCAGGTTTCGAAAACCTGAATGATTAGCTCTTCTGGCTTCTTCTTACTCAGAAGTCGAATTAGTGTCTGATAGGAACCACTGACTGGTGAAAGAGTACTCTTGAGCCAAATAGTTACCCGTCGACGATTTGAATTGATGGATAATAGGAACCTCTCGACGGAATTGCAGGAATTGGGAAGAGTAGTTCCCGAAACTATCGCCTTCGAAAAGCTCGAGAATAGTAACATCCATGAATTTCTTGAATTTCATGTAGCGCAGTAATTCCTCATAACTAGATTGCTTCTGCTTCGCAAGTAAAATCATCAAGCATTTGGATTGAGCCTGACTCGCAGACAGTTGACCAATGAAATCAATCAGTGGCAAAACACCATAGTAATCCTTCGATGCATCAATTGCAATCAGCAACATTGCTGCTTCGGAAGTTACCAATGATGATAATCGATCTGGAGACAAAGCCTGGTCAAAGCTGATTACGTAGGCCGGCACAGTTTGAATGATTCTCTGATTGATGTTGTCAACTTTCCAATTCAAATTTTTCCCAACTTTATCGATTACAAACACCACTCGATGATGAGAGTAATCCTCTCCTATGAATCTCAGCAGATTGTTCATCCAAGCTGCATCTATGTAGTTACAATTAACTACGCTTATCATTAAGCTCAGATACATGATCCACATTGTTTGAATTTTTAAAGCCGACTGATGGAATTTTGTTCTGTTTTGCAAATTTTTACCTTCGCAACTTGTTATTTGCTTCTGCAATTTGTATTTTTAAATGAAAAGAAGGTCACCGGTCAATTTCCTTCCATTTGTGCTTACATTAGGGTTATGGATTATTCAATTTTAACTCGGTATTTTTCTGCGAAGGCCAGGACAAAGTAGTGAAAAAACTAAGAGGAGTTTATTATAAAATATAATAAAGTTGTTTTGAATATAAATCGACAGAAAAAATAAATTAAATTTGTAATTTAACCACGTTTTTTTGGGTTATCTCATTACAGGAATTGATTCTAGGAAGAAGTAAGTGAACCGATATCTTTAGGATTAGTTGTGAGAAGGAGGAACGAATTTAAGTTTCTCCAGTTCCGCCAGTTTTTTATATAGCTCTGTCATTATCTGAAATCTTTAGCAGAACAGATTTCGTTGACCGAAGAATATTTCTTTACTCTCGAGCGCATTCACGAAATCTTAGAAGCTATTGGATCCACTTGTAAGTTGGGTCGAGTGAACCCCATGACGTCTAGCTTGATTGTATGTGGTTCGTTCTCGGTTTGTCTGGACCGAACATTCGATGTTAGTTTGGATTATTTAGAGTTTAGACAACAGATTTCGACTGAAGGACCGCTTTTGAGTGAAGCTCCCTCTAAAGTTTTTAATCGGTTTATAGACGCGTGAAAATGAAACTCGAACGTTCCACAAAAATGTCCATATGTCGGACACGTTCTTTAACATTTGTGGTTTCTTTACCCCACGCGAAATGAAAGTAAAACCAGAAGAGGTTTGGTAAACTGTAAATATAAAATATCTTCTAAAACCAGCTGCAAAGTCTTTTATCTGAAACGTCTTAGGTAGAGTTTGACAATATTTTAAACGATTCTTGATCATAGTAAAAAAACCATTCATACGGTGCTGCAGGTATCAGAATACAGAATTTTCTCAGAATGCAGGTTTTGTTGAAAGCATCTTTTGATTTCCAAAATCGCAGCTGGAGTGCCTCCTAATTTTCTCAATGACCATTTTTTCTCCATTTGAAAAGCATCTGTGAATACTTAGACCTATTTTATCCGGGTCTTAATTCTAAACTATGAAAATGACCATAGCTCAGTTCTTTAAAATAAGCACAAATCAGTCTTTAAAATCTGTGGCTTTTCAAAGAAAAGCTTTTCACAAGAGTCAAGAATGAACCGAGCTGTTTTGTGTCGTGTTTGGGGTAGTTCTCGGGATATCAATCAAGGTGTACATTACGAGCATTTCGGACAAACAAACACAAATCCTCTATTTCAAGGTTCGGCAACCACTCGAACTATTGAAAGTACTTGACTTTTGTTGTCCGAGTGAATCGAGATCGTAAAAGAAATTCGTTCTGGATGAAAAGTCCTGAGGGTGAAAAAGGCAGGGGCACAGGGCGACACAATAAGAGGCACGAGAGTCGTCGATGATGACTGCCAAACAGGGAATCCTGCATGAACCGGAAATGACCGGCGTTTGTCCTGGACCAATGAAGTTGAGTGAAAAAGCGAAGGAAGAAGAGAAGTGAGAAACTTGGAAGGGAGTCAGTGGAAAATAAAGGACAGACTCAATGTCTGTCCCATGGGAGCTGTATGGGTTTGAGTACGGGTCATTCAGTTCGGTGAGTATTGTAGCCTAGGACAATGTGGTGCCGCTCTTCAATGGCCGACTATAGCCGAGGTGTTATGTTATGTGTTGCCTGATATTCAGATAGGTAGGCAGGTATTCAACGCAATTCTTTGTAAGAGTTAGGGGACATAAGAGGAGATTACATTTTTTATAAGCTTACGTTGTCCCTTAATCTTTTTAAAACATTTCAGTCGATGCAAAAATTCTGAAACATATGGACTAGAGCACACATATTTACAAGGCTCAATATCAAATTCAAAACAGAATTTTAAAATTCCTAAACATAAGAAAAGGAAGAGTGGAGCTACTCCTTGATTCCCGTCAAGAAATCGGATGATGCAGAGAAGAGAGCGAAAATCGAAGAAACACAGGATGATAATAAAAGTAAGGAAATAAGAGAACAAGGGAATAAGAAAATAAGAAAGCAACTGAGAGCTCAGAGGAGGAGCAAGGATCGGCTTGAAAAGAAAACGCGCAAACACATACATGTTGTATGGTTATGGCAATAGCTATCTATCCATACATAAGTTATTTCCAGACTGTGATTTAAAGTATGCAATGCAGAAAAAGATGGGACTCGGTTTGCCTCTGCTCGAACACGCACTCACACGCAAGTACTTGGAGAGATGAAATAGATGAAGTAGAGGAAGAGAAATCGAAAGGGAAGAGAAGTGTGCTTTACGCGTAGTTTGCTCTGCATGCGATTCTTTTCTTTTCGTCGAAGAAAGACCCCACTATATGTTGGGGAGTCAGTGCTATACTGCTACGCTATTCCGGAACAGAGTTCCCCCATTTCTTATGCACTGCCCCACTGTTCAGTGTAGTCTCAAACCCTCGCTTCTTTTACGAGTGCAGAGCAGAGGCGCATATCCGGTCACTTTGCGAACTATGAAAGCTCGTCGTCACGCTCCTCAGAAACTACCAAGGGACATATCCTTGTCAGTGTGAAACTCACTAGCCTTTGACTTTGATCGTAGTCTTCGTTGCTAAGGCGATCTTATTGCCACCCTCCTGAGCACGACATACCTTAGGTACTCTAGATGTCCTCAAAAGTCCTCTTTTTCATTCTACATTCGTCGCGGAGGGAATGAACTTTTCACATAGCGAGTCATTAACCTTTTAAGAACGCTCCTATGACCTCTTTATACAAAAGAGTCGGATGGGTTCACTTTTGTTTTAAAAAGTAAAGAAATATTGCTAAGAGTCCAATTATGTGACATATTTTTTGGTTTATTGATTAAATTATTAAATCTTTCAGACGTATAATATTGCTACTTTATTAATATACTATAGTAGGGAATGAGATCTGTGATTCCTCTAGTTTTGAATTTTGTGCAGAGTTCTGCCGTGCACATCGTAAAAGACGTATCTGCATCGTATTTACATTGCAGATACGTCTTTTACGATTTTCGCAGCAGAGTTAGTTCTGCTGAGATTCTAACATTTCTAAGAAGAATGGATTATCTAACGTAAAGACATAAAAAAGGAGATTAAGCAAAAGTACTTTATCATCAGAAAAGAAGCACTGGATGAAGATTGAGGAGTTCAAGTTAAATCGTCAGGTTCTGTAGGTCGCGACGATAAAGAAGCTCATCCGGGCACTAAGGCATGTCCTATCTTCAGAAACCATCTAGAAAGGAAGAAGTAAAAAAGAAGGTCGATCTACTGGGAACCACAGGCTCGGACAGGGAATCCCCGTGGTGGCAATCGTAAATGGAACATGTCTGATTTACGCACGGGATTGCAGTCCAAGTGCAAGGGAAGGAAAATAAAAAGACGTCGACCAGAGAATCGAAAAAGGATCCAATCTCTTGAGGTCGACTCTTTGGTCATCATTTTTTTCTCCTTGAAGAAATTCCCTCAATTTAATAATTAATAAATTAATCAATTCCAATTATTCCAATCCAAGTTGAGAAAGACTAATAATACAAAATTTAATTATCTTTGGGATTTTTTTGTTAAATATTTTATTGAAAAAGGCAGATTCGTACTTGTATGCCTCGTCCTATTGGATTTTATATACCATACAATCAAATTCATCGGCTTTACACAAGGGCGATGCTTCTCTCTAAAAAACAGCAACGTGTTGCTTTTCTCTTCAATGCTTTTCCGGTGAAAATAAACTCTTTCTGTTTGTGTACGTTCGTCGAACCGTTTAATTAATCTTCCCAGTTACCTTTTTTATGTGAAATACTGCATAGATTGGAAATGAACGAGTTGTAAAGTCGAACTCACCCATTAATCGATAGCATAGCGGATTGGTAGTTGCAAGCACTTACCTGAAACAAAAAAAAAAAGCAAATTAAAAATATAAACCGCAGTACATTGTTTTATCTAGGAAAATAAATATGTAAGATACTGTTTTTTTAATTACGCCCTGAAATCGAAACTAAATATCGCTCCGTAGAATCGATAGAAGACCAATATAATATTAAAAGCACTTTCAAGGCGGCACAAATAAATACCTCTGAATAATAATTACTTGTTTCTTACATACTACAGCAAAGAGATAAAGTCAAAGTATTAGATAAAGGAAAATGAAACATAAACTCCCTAAAAAATGGATAGATAGAAAAGGGAGAATATGTAAATGACTTTTATCATTTAGACACTGATTCAAAATTTGTATTCTGGGTTAAAAGTGTATAGTCATTTGGAAATTTTTGGAAGATGAAAAAGGTATAGCGACGTGTGAGGCTTTTCACATGGTTCACCTGAAAGAAACAGGTCGGTTTTTAAGTGGGTGTCCACGAGATAAGCGTTCAGGACTGCTGGCATAACAGCTCGATAAACTCTTGTGTTTATTGGATCGCCTTGGTCATCACGTCGCATCCTGGATCCGACGCAAGTTCTCCCCTTCTTCTTCACATTTCAGTCTTTAAAAAAAAATTTTCCTTTACGGACACAAACTAAGTATCCACTTTCCCAGAAAGAAGTTGCCAACTTTAATGAGTTTTTCATATTATCAGCAGTTTTCCATTACACGAAGTTCATATTTTCCAAGAAACATGCAATTTCGTTTGGAGCAATCTCGAAATTATATATAATTGCAATAAATTTAATACTTGAAAATTTTAAATTGGCTCTTTTGTAAATGTAATTTTAAATTCATACAGGACATTTGTACTGTTCTAAAAATAAGCATTGCTTCTTATTTCTCTTTGTGATTGCAACAAATATAATTCCAAGTAAAAGCTCATAAGATTCTCTTACAATAATTTATTACCCTAGCTATTTTGTACCTTGTATGATTCGGATGCAATAAGAAGCAAACTGGACTGGATCAAGGTCTGCATTAATGAAAGATCTTATCTTCGAAAGCATTCAAGAAACCGTGTTAGAATAACATATCATTTTCACACTGTGAGTCCTTGAGACTCAAAGATACGTAATCCTGCGCCCAGGATCCTGATATTTAATTTTGAATACAGCCTAGAGCGTGAAGGCTTGATGCTAATGCGAGTAATGCGTAATATTACGCACTTGGATCACTACTCTTAAAGAATGCGAGAAGAGAATGAGAACAAGGACAGTGGCACGAGAAAGAGGTCTTAGAGGAGTAAGAGGAAGAGACGGAAGTGTCGGCCGACAATGCAAGGCGTTTTACAAAGCACGAATGTGGGCTTCTTGGCATAGTAGGCCTTTGATTGGATTTGCTACGGAGTGCTATATTACGCCTACATGCAACGCGTATTAGCATCTACGCTTTTGACCAAAAGGTACCTATTACTATCGTAAATTGTTGTACATACTAGAGTTCGGTAAAGTCTAGAAGACTTCTTTGCAACATCAGCAAAATATAGGAATTTCAAAGAAATGCTTGTGATGAGGGATTGGGAAAATGGATTTGAATAAAGATTTATGAAAAAGGTTGAAAAATCCAGTTGGAAAAGAAGGTTGGTAAAAGGACTTGGATAAGATAGTTGGGAAAGTAAGTTGCAGAAGAGGTTGTTAAAATGAGGACGTAAGGAGGTTGTGAAAAAGAGGAAGTAAAGGGTTTGTGAAACGGAAGATGTAAAAGGGTTGTAAGAAAAAAAGAAGTTAGATAACTTTA
This sequence comes from Synergus japonicus, assembly GCA_900474275.1. Lineage (NCBI taxonomy): Eukaryota > Metazoa > Arthropoda > Insecta > Hymenoptera > Cynipidae > Synergus > Synergus japonicus. Next base: position 58,409 of record UCOH01005710.1, read on the forward strand.
TGAAAGAAGCGGTGGTAAAGTGTGATTTCTGATTAGCTTAAAAATGCGTATAACTGTCCTAGGACAGGCTGAAGCTTGATATTGAGAGCTTCTGACAAGTGAAGATCTTGTTAATGCAAAACAAGCGCTGATCGGATGTGATCAGCTTTCATCTCTCGTATATCTTCTTCTCTTTACATGCATAATGGTTAATTTTAATTAGGTAGTTAAAGAGTCCGTTTAAAAATAAAATGTATCAAAAGACTGATTGGAGTGCTAATTGGAGGCGTTGGGAGTTCGTTTAAAGAGGACTCAGTTTTATAGACTCTGCTCGTTCGACCTTCAGGGGTTCTCAAACCCTGTCATCGCAATTCGTTTCAATATGTTTCCCTGTTGCACATAGTGTTGCCAAGGAGTTGATGGATCTCCTGCTGACTAGCCACGAATTTGCTTCATGTTTTATGGAAAGAAAATTATAGGTATGTTGGTTCGCGCCTCTCCAGCGTGCAGGAGACCATATCGCTGGCCCAAGAGCGAATATGCCTGTTACACTGTACTGAATTCATGTGCGTGTACCTGAACACATTGCGTACTCGTGTGGTTTTATCGCTTATATCGCACCTTGAGAACGAAATGCCGCACAAATTATGCATTCGCTTAAAAAAAGAGGAATCACTCTGTTTCGATAACTCCGGGGCATTGAACAGGGGACCTCAATCAACAAGAAAATATTCAGAATACCTACACTATATGTATATACCAGAATTTTCAGCATCAATTATTTAACAATTTTTGAAATTGAGAAACTTTAAGAAACATAAAACATTATTTATGTTTATTAGTGCAAAAATTATGCAGAAAGGATTGAGTTACTTAATGAAAGTAGTTGAGAGGGAAATAAATCAGCGAAAGTGAGACGTTGATGTGTTTTTGCACTCAATTTCTCAAGCTGTTTGCGAATAAGGGAGGTCGTTTTGAACGGATGAATTTCGACTGACACGAGTTTCATAAAAGTGCGTCGTCTCGACCACTTAAGAAGGCCTCGTAAAAATTGAAAGTTCCAGCTCGAAACGCTCATAAATCCTTTGGACGATAGATGACGTTCTCACATTATTGCAGCCAAGTCGTCGTCACTTTCCACTGGACCTTGTCGCTCTCCAAGACTCTTATTATCTTCGTTTCATAGGCTTAGCCTTTCAACGAGACGAAGATAAGGTGCTCTCGAAATTCACTCGAGATATAAAATTATTCCCTAACTGCTTTCTTTATTTCCCCCTTCAGCAATTACGAATTTAAGCACACACTTTTCCCTAAAAAGCTTTCAGTAAAAACGCATTTTTTGCTTCTGACGTATTTTTCGTATCCTCTTGTTATGTTTAATTTACAGGCGAAAGATTCATAAAAGATAAAGGCTTCATAAAGGATAAGCAGTCAGGCAAAATAAAAATTCAGGAAGAATTAGAGGTCATAAAAGATATGGAATCTTCATAGTGGTCACTGGCACTCAAGGGGAAGACATTTTACTGGCTTCAAAGTATTGGTCGAGAGACGAAATTAAAAAGAACGATTTGGTCAAGTGGGCAAAATTAAACGAAACATACCATTTCCTGCTGGTCTAGAAAAAGTATTTTGTGTTCATTGCATGCACGAAAATTACAGTGATTTTGAGAATGAGGTTTTAGACATTATACAGTTTTCGACGTCTCTCGCGTGCTTCTCGCACGAGGTCGTAATTGCTTTGCTTTCATTGTCTCGATATCTTCCTGGAAGAACATCGTTTTCGGCGATTGAAACGCCAGCCTTTCCTAACCACAGACAATAATCTTCCTATAATCGTTTTCTTGTTGAAACTGTGTAACTTACAAATTAAAATGGAACTTGGACTATTTTAATGATTAGTTGTGAAGTATACTAATAGTAGTTTGACTATTAAAAAGATCCAGATAATAAAATGTATAGCACCATTTTTAATAATCCGGGTCAAGAGGTGAAAATTTTCTTGCCGGGGATAATTTGCAGCATTAAACGCCATCGATCCAAGAGAGTTGCATTAAGTGCTTTCGAGCCGATTAATATGCGGTCAGGCTAGTTTGCAGATTTAATGGTGTCCAGTGAATGGAACGAGTGACTACCAGAACTGTCGTTAGATTTACTCAAATGGCGTTAGATAATTAGTACGAGATTCGCGTGTAATCATCGACTTGGTTGTATGAAAGCCGAGATGAAAGCTCAACCATATTGCAGCTAACGGCCAAATTCCCGCAGAGCTCGTTATTTTCTTCTTCGATATTTTCCTTTAACGGCAAAGAACGATCACCGGCGAGTCAGGCACCTCGAAATGGCAGTTGGTTTCATAAGAGAGCGTTAGTTCGATCTTCGTAAATCACCTGCGCTTGTTATTAGCATCTTTGAAAGGATCGATCGATAATTCTTATGCGATTCCGTAAGATCGGAATGAAAGATACATGACACTCGGTTTCTCGACGGTTATCGGAATAAATTGTCAAATGCGTACACACTGCAGAGCTCTCTTAACAACATTGATTTCCCAATAAGAGATATATCGATGGGAAAATGAGATTTGATTCCATTATTGTGGTTTGCAAACAAAAGTCATTTATTTGCTCCAACTTACAATAAATGACGTTAGATCACGGTGTATTATTTTTTTTGTCTCTGATTCCGAGGTCAAGTGCTGGTCGCGTTCAGCTCACTTCCATAGGTGTAAACTGTAAAGAGATTGAATGGAAACTGCGAAGCCGCACAGGTCGAGATCTCACATTTCTCGGATGATCTTTCATTGGTGGGTTCCGGTCAGTCCGGATTACACTGTTAACGGAACGAGTAAGATTTCTCGGCTGTTATCTACCGTTCGAGGTAAGCCAGTGTTCGGTTTCCTATGACCGGATGAAAGGTGAAAGATCGAACTTTATTACGCTATATATAAGTACGATTCCAGGGTCATCTTATCTTTAAAGACAGATAGAGTTTGAAAATAGAGGTCTTGCATAAAATGTAAGCAAAGATGTTGCTAATGATTCTCTACCTGTTGATTTCAGCATTCTAGTATAATTAATGGTAATCTAGATAGTTTTTTTTTTCAATTTGGATCAACTGGCTTAAAATAAAATTCTCACGATTGAACCTTTCATATATTTGTTGCATTCTGATCAATAAGAAAAACATGAGAGATCAGAGTGGACCCTCAACCGCAGAACAGTAGCTCATTCGCTGGCTTCTCTCACATCGCCGGCTTCTTTCTACCATCATCCAGGATACTTGTCGTGTTTATACCTCTACCTTGTACAATAAACTCGCAGCAAACTAAGATAATGCCTTCCTACTGAAAGCGAAACACACCTCGGCGCGGTTGGAATTGCGGGATCCCAGGGACTTGGCAACGGACTTGAAGAAAAATGAGTTTGATGGAGCTTGAAATCCAAATTCACATGCCTTTTAGACACCAATGAAATATTTGTTCGGATAAACTGTTTTTTGGCGAAAGAAGAGGGTTTATAAAACAAACGATAAATTATGTATCTTAAAGGGAAAAGAAGTGTTATTTTCGACTGTATAAATTAGAGACCTTCGCAGAAAAAGAAATTCTTGGTTTTGGAAGATTCTTGATAAAATTAACCCTCTGATGAAAATAAGCTACAGCTTCTACAGCTAATATGCTAACCATAAATGAATGTTTGACCACAAAATTATCTCCTTTTATATACTCATCGTTAAAAATTTCCCCTTTCGTTGATCCTAGAACGAATTTTTCTCCATTTAGATAATATGTCGCCTAATTTATGAGGGATCTACAGCGACATTACCTGTGTATCTCATAAATAATAGTTACACAACCCGGATGTATATAACTTAAAAAGTCACTCTCAGAAAGAGGTGCCGCGTAATATTTTATTCGTGTGTCTAGAATGGTTTACGAGCTGCGGAAATGCAGGAATTCGCGACATTTAAGGAGTCAATTTCCTGGTAGATATTTTTATTGAGTTTCTGAAGAATATCTGATCTCGCGAGGGCTGAGGGAATTAATTTTATTCCTCTACTTGGAATAGCTATAACATGTTTGATAATTAGTTGTGTTTCATAGAAAGGTCGTTTAAATTTTTATTTCAAATCCGTAAAGTTTAATTTACGCTGGGATAAAATTCTCTAACTATCAAGAAACGCCGAAATATTGAATTTTTTCACGAATTAAATTCGGGGTTGAATGTTAAATTATTTTTCAATTTTCTCTTTTACGTGGCATGCAACCCTATTAGAAGTTGCTTGATGAGTTCCCGGAATAGAGAAAATACATCCAATATTTGTTTGGTCAGTTGATGATCGACAGCAAAGAGTTATTAAAAGCTGGTACTTTTTTATAACGACGCAGCATCGTTCAGGAGTTAATTAAGAAGCGATCATTGGAGTCGCCTGCAACCTCACCTTCGCGGGCATGAACGCCGGATGAATATCCGTAAATTTTTGTAACGAGTCAGATGACTGACGATGATCGATGAGAGTCTCGAAGATTTTTGCACGTTCCCCCTCATCGACTCGTGCCTGAAGAACCAATGAACTGTATCGAAATGTATGAAAGCCTATCGAGTGTCGCTGGACTCGATTCCAAAGCGAGAAGTCTTAAGAGAGACGTGGAGAGATAAAAAATGTCCGATAAAACCGAAAGAGAAAATGAATGAATACAAATAAAAGTCAAGAAACCTTGATGGCTGTAAATTTTGTGAACTCTGATACCAGCAGTCACTTTTTGGATGCTAAATCACTGATAAATTGATAAATGACAGGGCGTATGATAAATGTTTTAAACGGATCAATAAGTGAAAAAATCTGAGAAAACATGCTTATATTTTTCCACGTCAATTTTCTAAGAGGCGTTATACTCTCGGTCGTTGCACGTGAATTCCAGGGTCACTCGATGTAAGGAAAAGTTATTTTTATTCTATTCCTTTACATCGCGTGATTCGACGAGCGTGAGAGAAACTGGATTGACATTCGCCTTTTCTTGTGCCCACAGTGGTAGTGCTCCCTTTCTCCTGTATAGAGCTTACACAAGGGTCTTCCATTACTAGACTACCTCCGCAAATTATTAACCTTATTGTGTAAATATAACCACAACTATATATATACATTAACACAATTGCTTGGAATTTTATTGTGGAAGATTTTTGAAAAGTTTAATAGAAATAGTATCGCGCAGGTTGCAATCTTTACATTATCGTCCTTGAGAATGCATCAAGTTGAACTTGAAGCTCGACAACATAAATAAGGATTGTGTAGAGAAAAATATGATCGTCCCTATATGATTTTAATCTTTATTCATTAAAGAATACTCACACTTTGAATAAAAGAACACAGAAAGCCGAACCGATAAAATCGCACAGTAGTAAACTTTAATGAATGGTAATGAACCTTTATATAGTGACTTCTAATCTTCAATCAGAAATTGTAACTACAATATATCTTCAAAGAACGGAAGTATACTGAAAGCATGAATGAGCGTAACGAACGAACAATTCACACTTTACAGATAATCCTGATTACATAATAAAATTAGCAATTAGGGGCAGAAAATAGAGAACAAAGGGGAGAAAATATGCGTCTGGCATATTTTTTTCGAAAGTGAGAAAATCATACTCATCAGGATTTAATGCATCTTTTCACAAGGCGTGGTGATCGAAGTGCAGGATAAAAATTCTTGTACCGCAAAGGAACACTCGCACGCCTTCTACAAGCCTATGATTATTACCACACGGGTTTCGCATAATATTATGTCATTGTGGTTTCATCAACGTTGCCCCTTGGGCTTTGACTCCCAACGATGCGGACTCGACCCAACATTGCATTGATCATTGCTCAACACATCTGGCTCTTCTGCACAGACCTTTTATATCCACAAGAGATCCTTAATAACGTCTAACATCTATACTTTAAGGAGAAAACCATCAACTGACCAAAGTGCCAAACACTCGGGGCTCTTCGACTCGAGGACCAAAGTTTCCGGTGTGGTTTCCAGAAATCAATATCCTCTTTGGTGAACCCTTAACTCTAATCTCAAACATTCTCTATTTCGACTTCCGATCTCGAGTGAAAACCTTAAAAGGTTTCTTTAAAACATTTTAATAATTGAAAAAAACAAACAATTTGCTATAAAAAATGCAGAACGCTAGATGTATTTTTAAAATGTTTGAAAAATCTCGCTCGAAATCTTGTTTGTCTCTTGGGAGATTCTTCGAAAGACATGTGCTTGGGACTCAATGCGATAAGATAGGACAATGCTTCGCGGAGTCACTTGAATAATACGATCAGATATCATCCAGTCATCTAAGGCGATCGCCTTAGATACAATTATCTAGATAATGCGCACCACTCAGGGGAAACGTATCCTCTATGTGCCATGCATCGCCGGACAGTGAATTACGTTTGAAAGAGAGAGAGAGAGAGGTTCTCTTCTCACCAAGGATGAAAAAACAGGCTGACCTCTCCAGCAGTCAGGGCCGTTGCCACATCTGGTTCGTAATTCACAAATCGCAGACCGGTCTCGACACTCACAGATGCGTAAAATCTCCTTTACACTTGCCGTTCAAGCCACCGCCCTCTGAACTTTTGGCTTGACCTAAATCTAACAAATTACAGGTTGTAATTTGCAAAAGCACAGTCTAATTTTTTAAATATTTCAATGCTGGGGGCTGATTCCAGAGTTTGGAACCGTAATCTTTGGTCTCACGCTCAAACTATGGGTGGTAGCTCCCACATATACGAATTTTATATATAAAGGATATTTGACCATTATTTGAGTAGAAAAATTCTCGAGAATTGGAGAACAGTACCCGCAGACAACTCAGCGAAAAATACTTTCGGCGCGCATCTCTATAGTGTTCATTCATCAACAACGCAGAGTACTCCGATGAGTCATTGTCAGTGGAGAGGAGACTATTAGACTCTAATTGGCACTGCGTTGAAAGTAAAAATACATCCTGCATACTTTGCTGTCTTCGTTTCCATCAGGAAACAAGGAGAATTCCTAAGATATTCTCGAGTTGACCAATCAGCGACCTTTTATGTTCTCGCGACGATTCTCAGATAACCCATAAATGCGAAAACCATGATTTATGTCAGGAATAAAAACCGACTGTTTCATTAGAAATTCAGTGGTTTCGAGCGGTATCTCAGTGATTCGTTTCAGGATGAGTTACGACTGTCAGCAAAAAATGTCGCGAGTAAAAGAACAAGGTCACTGAAAGATTTCCGAGTATTTTCGAAGGTCGTAAACCTGGAGAACGTGGTTGAGTATATCCTGAAGCGAGAGTTCTGCAGATCGTTTCTTCTTTTCGCATTATAGAAGGTAAACTTGGGACGTTGGGAAGTAACTTACTCACAAATGTATCCCCTTACAGTATCTGCCATGCTCGCTGTAAGTTCTCGCTTGGGTCAGCCGGCACACTTATACATATCTACCTGACATATCGTCGCTAATATATGGTTAATAAAACGCTAAACGTTGCGTGATCGGATTTTAAAATCTTATAAAACATGATGCATTTTTCATAACTCAGTCATTCTAACGATTTTTGTTCGCATTACACTAATTCTCTTTCCAAAATACAAGGTTATTTAGTTGCAAGATACATAACAAAGTTCGAAAACCGATTCTACCTAATTCTTCAAATTTTACTGCGATGCCTATGAGACGATAATGTCCGCTGCTTAAATATTTATAGCGAATTTTGTAAATTCAGGAGATTTATTCCGATTTATTCTCCTTTTTAATGTCTTCAAGGAAAAGTTAACTGTTTCACGTCCAAACGACATTGATTTAATGGAAAGGAACTTAACAGTGAACAGATTCCCTGCAAAGTCTATAAAAGGATTCGTAGAAAGTGTAGGAAAGAGGAAATTCCGTGGAAAAGAGAGAATGAGGGAGTGAGTCACGCAAGATCAGGACAATGAAAAATAGGTAGTCGGGATTATATGGAGGTATGTGTATTGAATGTAAGATACAGAAGTCACGGTTCTGTTCTTCGCGAATTGGCTTGAAGATCGCCCTATCTGCGAACACTTGCTCGTTGACTATTACGCTTAACGAGCAGCGAAATAATTATAGTGATCGCACTGCCGTCGCCGCGGCTTCGTCCGCGTAGCAGCTGATGCCTTTGCGAAATTGTTTCGCAACGCCTTGAATCTGATATCACGCGTGTGTACATCCCTATACGAAACTACCTTCATGTATACACGCCTGAACGATCGAATAACGACCCTAGTCTTTCGAGAATATCTCCGAGAATGAGTCGACCAAGAATTATTGCAATCGAAAAATTTTATCCAGCACTCCGCGCAGTAATCCCAAGATCAAAGTTCTACTCCTGCAATTTTAACTGGAAAAGGTATTTGTTATTTCATATGTTAATTCTCGCAAAATTAGTCTGATCATAAATTAATTTTTGTAAATTAAAGGCGGAACGCGAACAAGTTGAATTTGGGTGATATCTCTAAAAATCGGCAGCCGATTACGATAATAATAACGCGAGAGCCGGTTGAGCTGGATCATAAAACGATCCTGACAACCGCGAATCCGAGGGAGCGGACTCGAAAGCCCAATCGGAGGACGATTAAGCTCTTAAGAAGAGAACATTTCGGGATTTAAGCTGAGCTTAAGAACCTCTCTTCGGGAAGAGTGGATGCTACAAGCGATATTAACCCATGGTGCGGTGTGGTCTGTCTTGGACAAATCGCGTATTTATGATCTTCTCGCACAATAGCGGGATTTTTAATCCCTCGGTCTCGACCTCGCGGACTTCCCAACTGGTTATACCGTGTTATATTTCCTCCGCCAACAAACCCCGCTTGCTCACGTAGGTAGACCCGCTACAGTCGTTGTTGTCTGTGTACATAAACATGTCAAGGGGCCATTATGCAGATTTTTAAATACAGCGCAACCATATATCCCGGCGGCGGGTGTGAAAAATAAAATTAGCATTGCCACAAATGTTTTTCGGCTTAAGAACCAGAGTCGAGAGTAAGTATACCAAATGCCTTTAGCCGTCTTTAAACTTGGTACTACAGGAATAACGAGTAATACGACGAGGTTCAAGACGCACTTTCCAAGTAGCGTCCGAGAAATAAAGTCTCTTGCTTCCTCGAACGTTCCCACGTAATACCTTCCCCCGCGAGGCATAAATATCCCATAGATGTACGAAGAGACGTCCGGCGGGAAACCTTTCGTCCTTTCGATGACCGCGGGACGTCCTTTCGATGCCGCCTGCCTCGCAAGGCGGATCAAAACGATAGCGCAATCTCTCTTTGTTTGCCTCAAACCGCGCGTAGATCTTACCACCAGCCAGGAATTGAACTTTAACTTCCTGGAGGGCCTTAGGGTAGGTAGATGTATTTTACCAAGAAAATGTGTAAAGTCACAAAAATTGAACTGCAACGAAAAATTGAGAAATGATGCTGAACATATGAGTTATTTAGCACAGATTGCATATGAATTATTTTATACGCAACATGATGATGATGATTCATGGCATGATGATTCTCCACGTACTTGATTGAAAACTCTGCTGAATCTTGAGGTTTGAGTTGCTGCTCGTCCCTGCTTAATACGCAAGTTTTAATATGCAAATCCGGTCTTGTAGATCAGACTACTTAAGGTCGTCCGAACTTCAGTCTGAACCATCGGATCGACGAAGTTCTTCATGAGCGACAAGTGTCTATGCAATATGCTTCTTCGATGCTTTATTCCTCTTCTTTTGAAATCAAAGTACATGTCTGGGACAGAAATAACCATTTAATCGATCTTCGGCCCTGTGTAGCGGAACTGGTAAGGTGCAAGAAAAGCAAAGGAAGTTCTTTTGCTTTTTTTCGCGTATCTTCTGTTTTTCTCCCCTCTCGTTAAGGTCGCCTGGTCCCATCTCGTTAATACACAAGTAATGAAACCTTAAGTGGTATGCGCACACAATTGCACCGAGTAACCTATCCCCGTGTGTACTCTGCACACTACAGGTACCCCACCTACGTACTTAGTTGCATTTAATAGGTACGCGCAGCGTTCAGCAAGAACGGTGTACGGTACCAGGACGAGGTCTGCGTAGTAGTATAGTAGGTAAGTCGTGATAGCCTCGCATGATATATGCCGCTTGAGGGCTTTAGACTCAGGATGGCGACCATGGGGAACCGTATGGCGTTGACGATGGACTCGTATGGGTGCGTTCAGTACCCATGGTGCTGGTACCAAGAATGGTATGTACACGTACGCGCACATGCGAGTCGATGGTCTTCAGGCGGACATAAAGGTAATTGCATAATTTAGTGCGAGGCATTAAACATTCGCGTATCGCCTCTCGCTCGATTCTCCCGATGATCCCGCTCGCTTCCATCCTTCGAGCCCTTCACCCTTTCGGCCTTCCACCTCAAAAGCGCGAGGCGAAGGGCTTCGAAGTGCGAGGGAAGCACGCCCTACTATGCTCGCCGCGAGTGTATGCAAGTACTAAGTGAGTTATGGTTCTCGGGCAGATATATCAACTCCTTCATTTCCGCCGCAGACTCGCAGGGTCTCCGAGTTCCCGGCCCCGTCTGGTTCCGGACTTGTCCGGTCCGGTTCGGTTCGGTACGCACCGTCTATTCTGCAAACGTGTCGGCGAGGCTGAGAAATCGTTGCGTTTTCTCTTTGTCGGAGATCAATAGGCATGGCAGGGTCGAGTATCTTCGTGTTTCGAGAATCTTCAGAAAACGAGACTTACGAGAGTTCAGAATTCGATTTTACCCGAGCACTTTTCATACTTGACATCTGCATGTCTTCTTGGAATATAATCTTTATTCTTCTCTGATCTTGCATATAGGTGAATCTAATTCCATTTGTATTCACTCTTTTGGAATGCTTGCCTTTATTTACAAATCTATATTCACCCCTATGCGATTTCCTTCCCTCATATGTCGCTTTCACACCCTTGCTGTGAAAGCCAGTCAGGTGGAAAAGCGAGAGGTCAAGAAGGCGAGCAAAAAGTTGACTATATTATCGTCTCAGAGGTCCTCAAAATGTAAATACTGAATGGATTATTGACAATTGGACCCTCCGCATCAATAAAAACAAGTGTTATCGGTGCTGAGCATTTAGTAATAAAAAAATGTCTGCAATATTGGATGTATATATTGCATCCTGTGAAGTAGAGTAAATAGAGCTCTTCTTTAATTGATATTTCGTCGAATAAACTTTGTACATTGGATTGGTAGGTTGATGCTCGAGGGTTTTTTTTTCGTCCCCTTGTTATGTAAATTGCACTCGGCGGACAAGTATCATCGCATCGAGGATAATTCTCATTGGCGTTGGCGATCGATCCGATTGCTCTTCACACTGGCTATGCCTACAGATATTTTCGTAGGCGTGCGACACACTCGTCGCGATTTGCAAGTTACGAGTTTCCTTCCGCGACGTACAAGACGATGATTTGCGCAATGGAAACGATACACGGTTCTCTGTTTCATACGAGTCACTGTAGTGTAAGGCGCGTTTGCACGTATCCCACACGCATAATGATCATACGAATGACTGATGACTATAAACCGCGATGTAATTTCACGGATATATTCCTTCGAATGACCGCAGTCTCACCCACCGGGTGGCGACCGGATCCTTGATCATCGTCGCTTTTGTTGCGATCTAAAGCGTTTCGTTAAAAAAATAAATAATCTCGCAATCTGCACTCACAATTTCGAATTGACACTTTCCATTTATTAATTAATGACTACCGGTATAATATATGAATGGTGGAGTGAGTTGCCAAATCAGTAGAAGAATTGTGCTCAAATAATTAACAAGAAACGAAGGGAATTCAAAATGGTAAGGCCTCTTTTCAAGTGCAGAGAACGATGTTCAAGGATATGTGGTAGCGTTTAGGGCAAATTTTTTATTTTTCTTAAATTCATCGCAGAAGTGATTTAAGATGCTACGCGCCATTAAATAAAAATAACAAGCTCCATTCATCGGCGAATATCGCGCAGGATTTATAGTGGACTAAAGTACATTAAACTCACGCGATCCAATTACATTCAATCCCGCCGGTCTATTCGAAAAGAGAGCTTTCAGTAAATTAATATTATTTAGTCGCGATTCTAAATCTTCCATGGTCGAGAAATCAATGAGACTTCAGTTGGACAGACGTGTTTTGCTTACAGGAATATGAATACCTATTCAGGTGCCAGTGGTCGCGACTTAGAAAATAAAAGCAATGAATTTCACGACAAAATATTCGATCCGTGATTCATTCTTTCTCAGTAAATCACAGCAGGACAGGTTTTAAGTTGCTTTGACCTCGTATTTCAGGCTAAACTAAAATTCGAGTACAAATCAAAGCACAAAAGCCAGAGGAATGCTTCAAGAATATAAATGCATCTGCAAAAAACGTAGAAGAAATTTTTTTTTTTCACTTTTTGGGTGAATATGCTGATGAAATATTTGCATTTATTAGAGAATCACCCTGTATATTAGTTGGAGGATGCACCTGATACTTGATCCATTTTTCTCAAGACAAAGAACGAAGGGTCTACACACATTTGGCCAACCCTGGTCACTGCTTGAGGCACACCACGCCCCGCACATACGCGTCAATACTTGCTGTATACTTATTCATAATGCGTAAAGCGTGTATGTAATGCTTGCACATGTGCATGTTGCACGTACATATGGGTGACTCCCCCGCCTTAGATACGCTATTCCATTGCACACACATACAATTAAGAGCCCTAAATCGCGCGAGATCGCGCCTCGAAGGGCGTGTCCACTCCACTCGACCGCCTATATCCATTCCAGCTATCGGTCACCCATCCACTCTTTTATGCCCTCTTCTGTATATGCCCGCGGTAAATCGAACTTTCGTGGTGAGAAACGAAAATTCGCTCGCCGACCGTCAGTAATAATAATAATTCCAACCTCCTAAAAATTTACTTCTTCTGGTACCTCACGAATTTATGAGACTCTTTTTTAGAAACCCTGCGAACGTTTTATTTGGCTCTACTCCACGAAACGAGACTCGAGTTCCGTTCCGCATTTTAGAATTATAATATAGTTTGCTCTTTTTTAAAGAGTATATCAAATTAAAAGCTGCAGAACATAAAAAACGAGATCCATCAAGATTTGATCAAAAGAGTTTATAAAACGCTTACAAATTTCGCGGTTTTTAAATTAAAATTTTCGTCTTTATTGGCACTAATGAGTATCTCGGAATATTGCGAGATCAATCGAAAGACTTTGGGAGGAAATTCTACGTGATGTGATGTTGAAACTGCAAATTATAAAAATCTAATAATTAATATATGTATCGAGTTGAGTGAAACGAAAGTTAAAACTGGTGGATGTATAAATTTTATCATGCCTCCTGGATAGAAACCGTGGTAATTTAAAGTCGTAAATTTTTTCGGGAGACTTTGTCAAGGCGAGAGCCGTTTTATTAAGTGGAAACTTTTCACACATTCTACAAGTGTTCTGCATCCCGCACGGTGAGTCTTATCAGAAGGAGGCGAGGTTCGAGAACGAACGGACGAACGAAACGGTCTCGATTGATTTATAATGCGAAATGGATTTCGCGGAGAGGAGGCAACGACAGGCCGCACTGGGCTCGATTAATCTTGAATTTATTGCAGCAATTATCTGTCTACGAATATTCGAGGAACGAGGGTCGAAAGAAGAAGATTCGAGGGTCGAATCGCAGAAGCGATGCGCGATTTATCGGGCGCGAACGGACTCTGCGATAGGTATAAGTACACCTCAAACATCTCACGTCCGGTCTCACTTTCAGCCTAAAATCTAAAAAATCCAAGAAAAATAAGTAATATTACAGCGAAAATAAGGACGAAAGGAAAGAGAAAGAAGAGAGAAGAGAAGAAAACATATAAATTAATTGAGGTTGTACAACACCTTCACTTAGTTTACGAAAAAAGTAACTATTCTGTATGTACGTGACAAAATATTTGCCAATTATCGAGGTGTCAGTGGATGAATAACGTTCGAGGCTTATTAAAACTAAATTTAGTCTTTTTACTCGCGTTAAGCGAGTAGAGGTAACACGTGTGTCCGCTCGGATTTCTCCGAAAATTATGCGTGGCCCGCACGCTTCCTTGAGTTTTCGTTACCCTTTATTAAACCTATCCGGCAGCTAACTAATCAGGATCTTAGGGGGGGTGGAAGCTAGTAAAAAAAGAAAAAAAAACCTGAAAGACAAAAATAGAAGCAAGGGAGCCAAAGTGTCTACGAGTGATGCCGTAATCACGCGCGCCAAGGGGTGCGCCCCTCGGCTAATGTCACGGCCTATACTTTTGCCGGAAATGGGGTTTTACAGGGGATCGAAAATGAGATTAGGAGGTTTAGGTGATTCGATAAGAAAGAATGAGGTGAGACGGATCGACGCTTTGCTCGAGTTCGGGGCCGAAAGAGGTGGATTAAGGATCTATTGCTGTGATTATCTTACCTCTTAACACCAAATTGTTGTTTAGATAGGGTTTCACGAACTCTCGCTTAACTCTTGAGCAAAATTAAGCAATTTGTAGAATCATGTGATGAAATAAACAGATATTGGTGAACTGATATTGCATTAGAATTCAATTAATGACATTTGAGAATATAAAACATGTTCTCAATATCTCGTTATTAATACGGAAATAATAAAATATTCCAACCCCTCTTTTCTCTCGCTCCAAATTACCTTTAAGCATCGCACCAAGCCCCTTCAAAGCTGCATATAACATGTTCTTAAATTGTTTTTGAAGCTTGTAATGATGAAAGTAAATCGAAACCTTCAAACCTTTCCCAGTGCATCGAACTCATCGAACGTCATTGGTCGTTATGGTTCGAGCCAAGGGTTATTTATGGCGTATAGCCACCGAATTTGATCGTAAAATTCATGTTTCATTAGCGCCGGCTTACCGATGCCAGGTGAAGGAAACGCACCTCGTTTTAACTTCTGCCTTTCTTACTCTCGGAATAATATATATTATACCTATATAGGTACCTCTATGCACGTGAATCGAGAAGATCGAACTTCGAATTACGTCGACTGTTATTTCCAGCCGAGGTATTTTATGAGAAAGACATAATATTTCCCTGTGAAAGGGAGTTCTCGAGGCTGTCTTGGGTACTTTAGTGCTCAGAGAGCTAGTGTCAACTATGTGAGCGAGAATATGCTCGAGGATTAGCTGATGTGTATATCTGTTGTGGATTATCGGTTATAATTAAGCGTCTCTGGGATGTGAAGGGAATTAGGGATGTATTAAGTTATGCACCTGAATGTTGTTGCACATGCACCCTCTTGTCACGCAACCCCCTACGTATACCAATGTAAACAAGATGTTGCCGGCAGCTGGATCAGACGAGTTGCCACAAGCCGGTTATTAAAGGAGTCCTCTCTCTCTCTCTCTCTCTTCCAATACAAACACCCATCGCCTTCTTTGACAACCTCGTCTTTATTATAATAATCACGTTGTTAATTTGAGCTTTTAATTTAATTTTTTCTCAAGGAATTTTCAAGTAGATACTCAGGAAACTAATGACTACAATTAGCTGATCCTATTTGCGAAAGGAGCCTCATGAAACATCATTCATGTCACTCGTCTGTCATAATTGATGTTTAATTCTATAGAGTTGCAAAAGCAACTATTTTTATCACAAAGACGTTACATACCTTGTCATCGTACATCTTCTTTAAAGAAATAATGAGTATCTCATCCACCATCTGCCCTTCATAAATCTATGACTGTTTAATAAGTACCATCATGTGCTCGAAAATTGTGTGTTTGTGCGAAAGAAACACATAACATCTTCAGAGAACCACACGCAAGTGCTTTTTCCGATCAAGTATCGATCAGTCTCACGTGACAGTCATCGATCACCGGCTACTTTGTATTAAGCATAATAAAATAGTAGGGCAGACGTACGCAAAACAAACAGAGTTTCTTTGACCACCGTGTATAGTAGATCCAACGCTTTCTTGTGTTTCCAAAGTCACAACCCTGCCGTCGGTCAATCAGAGATTTTATTCAGTAAACTGCCGCGCCTTAACCAGTGTATCGCATTAAACAGGGTCCTTCTTGTACCCCGTTCCCCTACTATGAGGATGAATTATTCATACACTCGACTCAATTCTGCAAGGGGGTCCGACTGCCTGGAAGTCAGTCAGAAATATACAGGTCCAGATTATAATAGCGCTCACGGTGTGGACGTCGCGGTGAAAACACTAGTTGGGGCTTAAAGCAGGAAGAGTAAACTTGAACGCAAGGTGCCGTCATTTCCATATAAAAGTCTGATGGGCTCTCTCGCCCCTCAAGAGAATGCGATTTTGAGAAAGAAGCGACAGGTTTTTGAGGAAGTATTCGTTACAACAAAAATCCCTTTCAACCATATAATTTTGTTGGTACAACACCAGTATCATTATATTAAATCCTTCTAAGAATCTTAGGGTGAACCGGTGAACAGACATCTGATACTTTTTTTTGGCTCGTACTTTTCACTTGGTAGGACGGATCATACCGTTTAGGGGTGATTTGTCTTACAATATACCTTCCAACATTGCTATTTAATTTTTCAAGAAACATTGTATTGATCTCTGCCAAGATACCAACTATATCTTGTGTCTTTGTGATTGACTTGCGAGTAGAATTGCAGTAATATAACGTTACTACTTTGCTGCCCTAATAGCCGTAATAATTCCCTGCTATTCTATTGTAGAAAAGTTCAGTACCAATACCATTACCGTTAGTGCGAGTAGCAATTCCTAGATTACAACTCATAAGATATAATATTATCTACGGTATATCATTTACGCTCCATAATCTCCCTGTAATCTTTCCTCTTCCATAAAATCTACTTTTTGCGATATTTTAACGCTCAACAATGCAATCTCTGGGACTGCAGGTCGTGACGATGGGACACGAACGACTCTTTATATTCTCATTGTCCATAAGACTCTTAAAAGGTCAGACCGCAGAAGAGGAAGAGGTGAGAATCCGTTCAAAGCTCTAGTTACTGTATGCAAGGCAAAGCAGTACAGGAGTACTATAATTTATTATGGCGTTCGACTTAATTTGCACTTAACGATTGCAAAGTATGTAAACGACACTCGAGAGATGCAATCGATAGGTAACAGAGGTATTAAAATTATTCCTAAATGCATTCCCAATCATCCCAGACTCATTAAACCAAAGTCTTCATTTTTCTTTGGAAAAAGTATGAGAATGTATAGAAAGTTAATAATACTAGTTTGCTGAGTCTAGCAGTAAAAAATCAGTCTTCTATAAGTATATAATTCGTTGACCACGTCACTCAAGTGGAAGAGGGGTAAATTTTATTACTCAGAAGACAGTTCTGACAGTTTGACATAGACAGGATGTTACTCCACTTCTCGTGATAATTTTGTTTTATTAATATTGTGAGCTGATAGAAAGTCAAGGTAAATCTGACTTAAAATATTTCATCCATCGCATAAGTAAAAATTTAAAAAAAAAGATTAGCAAATCAAAATACAGTAGAACGATTTTTTTACTATTAGATATTCAACTCTCGAAGCTTTTTACGAACTTTTCTCCTTTCATGAGAAAGAAAAAGTGAGTCTCCGTTTTGCAGTAAAAAGGTGCAAGGGAAAAAGTTTCCTGGCCATTGCAGGTGATCGTGGTGCACAATAAGAAGGGAGTTATGCTAATTTTACGATTGAGCCGCGACCCAGTTCCCGCGGGCTTCCTTACGAGAGTCAGTCAGGGAGTGAGCGGATTTCACTATTATATCTACAAACGTTAAGCACTATTCCAGACATCGTCAATGGCATTATAACTATCGTTGTTCTGGAGCTACTTGTCACGCTGATTAGATCACGATCGATAGTTTGCTCCACGGATGGGATCCTTAACTTCAGCCCCATTCTCAGACTGAATTTCGAATAGGGTTGAAACTTGAATTGCCTCCCGAACTTCTAATGGATCAAATATTTCACGCCACAGATTCAAATCTACTCGTGATTTAAATGGCTGTCTTCATAAAACGTTTTTATAGACGAATATTAATATAATATAATAATATGAAATTTTTTCCAGGAAAAAATTCAATAACGACAATTATTGATTGCAATCAGATGTGGCCCAAGATAGTAAGTGATTTACCAATCAATTTTTATCCATTTCTTTGTTTATAAAATTGAAGAACTAACTGAATTTTAGTTGCAGCAACCAAACGATTTTCTTTATCTTTAAAAAATATATGCACATAATTATTGTTTCCACAGTTTTCTGAATTTTAACTATCTCTAAAATCTGCAGTTATTAACATAAAAAATCTCGGTAAAAAACGATTCACCTCTTCAGCTGTATTTGCTTGACAAAAGACAAACCGTTCCTTTTTCCAGGTACTTTTCGTACCATTAATTTGTCAATAGCCAATGGAACAATGTTATCAAGAGAATCTTTTGTGACGCTTGTTTCGTTGTTTGCGTTTGCCTTCGTGGGAATTAGAGAGCCGTCGAGTCTTTCGCGTCTGATGGACAAACCTTTTTTCCCCTTTTCGTTTAGAAAGGGTTTGTTGGGTCAGACAGGAAGTGGCTGTCATTCGAGGATGGAGCTTTTATCAGAAAATGCACGCTTCCGCGGCCAGTGCAATAACACGATGTGGGCGTGTGGGTGTGTGGGTGTATGGATGTAAGGCTGTTTGTCAGTGGGTGTGTTCAAATCGGTAACCGAATACACAGATGAAAACTCTCAGAAGAAACGAAGCCTAAAGGACTTGGCGAGGTGACGGCTCGTGTCAGTTTGCCTTATCTTTTCGAGACTATCTGCCATTACTTCTTTTCTCGATGCGAACAAACGTCAGTCTCGTCAAGCCATCGATTGTACCGCGGTCAAATACACATACAGGTTTGATCGGCTGGACTCATGACAGCACTGATTTCATGCATTTTTCATGGCGTTTCGAGTGATTGCGGTAAATTGAACTCTATACGAAACTCGCGAATGCGCGGATTGCCAAAACAGTACCAAAAGGAGCTTTATAGAAAATTCCATACAATCTACCAATTTCATGTCTAATATGCAGGATTAAAGATCCTAAATAGAGAAGGAACGATCTTGAATTTTATATAGAGCTGATGTTTAATCTCGGGCTTTTATTTAATTATTTTTGGATCTTTGATTGATTATATTAAAAAGCATTGCCACTGTTAAAGTGGGATAAAGAGTTGAGGGGAGTTTAATCTAAGTTGCCGCCGATTTTCGTTATCTTGCACAACCGATCAATTAATTATCAAGTTTGAATTATGGAGAGGGTTCGCGTTATAGTCATGCCACAAAAGAGACACAATTTCAATCTCGCGGCTCGCAGAACGAAATCCGATGCGTGACTGGCAGAAAATGGGGAAACCATTGTTGGACGACATCCATTGTATCATTTGCTCCCCATTCCATTCAATTTTTTTTATATTCAATCAGATTAAACCTTTATCACATCACGCAGCATCAATAAGGCTTCCTTGTCGAAATTTCGAAGCGGTTATAGAAAAAAACATCAATTCGCGAATCTTTAATTCGAAATTTTTATGATTTCAGTGAAACTCACAAACCTTTATAAAGAGTCGTTTGTAAACCTTTCTTTTTTTTCTCTATTGGAAAGAAAATGTAAATAAGGTCCTTGTTTACAGATGAAAGATATAAAGTGAATCATGGACATGTCGGTTCAGAGAATATGGACATTAGGTCAACGACGTTGCACTCGATTAATCAAATCATGCGATAACTGGTCAAGACGGAACTAGGTGGAATTAATTGGGTCGACGATTAGAAGCGAGGGAATGCACGCAATGTGCAACCGCTTATGCCAATTCAGACGATCATTTCCACGCACCAATCGACGTTTTATATATAGCCTCAAGCCATCGGAATTTGTATCTAATAATGAAGATTACTCCTCTCGTTGATTAAACTATCTGGAAGTTAGCTTCCTATACTTTTATTTTAAAGAAGTTCAAATAAAAGAGAAAAATATTTTCTCTGACTAATGAAATCTGTACACGATTTCATTATATTTAATTATAAGATTATGAGAATTTCAAGGGCAGTCTCCTACACGAGCAAATAGAAATTTAATTACATCAAATACGTTTCTTTCAAGTCGGCAAAAATGCTTTCATTGCGAGTGAAAAATCAAGAACGCCACTTTAGCGTTTCCCTTTTAATTAAAATTGCAGATTAAAGAGTCACAATTTTTCTCTCAAAACAAGTACACATTTTTTTCTGTTTTTAAAACATTGGAAATTAGAAATAATACTGTTTTTTTTTGTTTTGTTTAAACTGAAGGATGAGTGAATAAATTTAAGTCACACCTAGAATATGAAGGAGCGAGAAGTAAAACGAAGTGTCGGGTGCAAGAAATTAACTGGCTGGCGAAACGTCACACGAGAAACGAGGTTAATCGATACGCTAATTTCGAGTAAGTGCAGGATAATTGCGCAAAGTACTTGCGCCCCATTATAAAAACATAATTAATGATTAAACGGTAGAAGAGACCGTCCTGGACGCAATACTATAAATGATTATTCAGCGAAAAGGGATTTCAATTGCTTTCTTTCCGCATTTCTATGTGTGATTATTTCTCGAAAAATTTGTTATCTTATGATCTAGGAAGTCTGTAGCAGAGAGGATCTTTACTTCTTCCTCATCCTAGACAAATTATTTCCAACCTGAAGCAACTTTACGTACCTTAAAGCAAACGCTTTATAGTTTAATCGGTATATTCGATTACATATTGAAAGTTGCTATAACTAAAGTGCTGAAAACTAAGTCCTAGAGTCTGCATAAATTTCACATAATATGTTATCTTTATCCGCATGGAGAAACACCTGATAAGTAAATTAATTCAAATCGCTATATCATGAATGTTGAAGATGAAAAATATTTTTAGCTTGAGCTCTGAAGAGAAGTATATGGAAATGAGTAGATAACAGGAAGGAGGAATTTCAGAAAGATGTAGAATGTGGTAAAAAAATGAGAGAAACATACTTTTTTAACATCACTCGCCACCCCATTTCGAAAGGTCTTTAAATTTGAAACACGAAACTCGCCTACGAATTAGGTAGGTACAAATCGGAACGAGTTTTGAACCCCCTTGTCACTGTCTTTCAAAGTCACTGTACGGGAAGATCCTGACTTTGCAGCGTGTCGGTTTCAGGTTTGTCGCTCACTGTTAGTCGCTTCTTTCTATCCCGGGAAAGTTTGAGCGCGAGAAAGATGTCTATCTTGAAGAAGCGAAAAGGAGATCGAAGCTGACAAGTTGCGATCGTGTTACCGGTCTCAGGGGTGTGTACGGAGCCTCTTACCTCCTTCCGCCATGTTATAATTATCTTCTAAGTTCTCTTCATTCAAAGAGATCACAAAATTATCATTTAACAAATTTATTAACAAAAGGATTTCTCTTCATCTCAAAAACCAAGAAGCGAAACCAAGAAATGGAGATGAACCTCTTATTATGCGCGCCTTCTGCTCTTATTGCATAAATCTTGAAAATGTACCTAATTACATGCTTTTCCTCTCTTAATCTTTCTATTTGGATTCTCGTTAAGGATTGCAAGTCTGCAAACACGGCGTATAATTTCGATTTTAGAGTCCCGCAGCGATTCGCGGCTTCAGCGCGAAGAGAAAAAGAAAGAGGAACATTAAGACAGGCTTCTTAATATTTTCAAAGGCCCAGTTTATGTACACACGCGTGGAACAATTAGTTCGCGAGAGATTACCATATTGTGACGCCTGAGCACGCAGATAATTACCGTGTCATGTTCAAATTGCATGGGTCTCAGTTTAAAATTGACCGTGTGCATGAAAAGTGAGTGTATTGTGTGTGTGAGCTGCTTATATTCATAAGGACCGGAACTCATACGCCCAACACGCAGATGGATTGTGGTACCACTCTTTCAAAATTGTGGTACTACTTATAAAAATTTTATTTTGAAGAGAGATTATTCTTATAAATTGATAGGAAAGATTTATGATAGAAAAGTCGTTTTATCTTTTTTCTCTCCTGAACATGTGTACTACTTCTTTTCCGGGAGTTTTTTCTCGTCAGCGTATAATTGCAGTTCGAAGCGTGGATTTTGGTCTGAGTCCGTTAATTCTAATTTACGCTTCGGACCGGAGAATTCTTAATGCGATTTTACGGCATATCCGCCACCCTGAGCCACAACCCCTCCTCTCACTCCCTCATTTTTAAATACATCTTAAAAAGTTTTGCTTCCTGTTACATGGGAGGTACTGTTATTCTACGAAATACCCGCATTTGTCGCATCTGTTTCAAAATTTGAAGCATCCATCTTCTGAAAATAGTGTAAAGTGTGACGAATGTAGAAATGAAACTTCTGAAAACTAGAATTCTTTTAATATGAAATGCTTAGTGTAATATACTCAATAAAATGAAGATAAAATTAAAATTCTCGTTTTCGAATTGAATAATTCACTTTTAAAAAGGAAAGGAATTTGTTTAAGTACCAGCGTGTAAACATCCGACGCTTTAATAATAGAGATTCATTGGCATTCTTCATTCGCCCGTAACTCCTTGCACCACCATCACCATACGGGTGGGGAGATGAAATTTAGACTCTAAGGACCTACGAACGGAATTCATGCACATTATTTATGAACATGTGGGTACGATCTCTTACAGTACCAATTACATAAAAAAAGGTGTTGATTCTATTCAGCAGAAGATGATTAAGATATAAAAGATATGCTCGACAAGAGAAGACTAAACTAAATGATTGTTAAGTATAGAAATTATTATTCTTATTTAAGAACTGCATATTTAAACTAGAGTTCTTCCGCCTCAATAATATAGACTATTTATAGTTCTATTCTTGAAGCGAGATTATCTTCATTTTCTTTCGAAAACAGCCAATTGAGATTGAAGAACAGCTGGCATAGCCGATAAAATCGTCTGCCCTTGTCAGCCTCTGACTGGAACTGAGGTTCGAGAGCGATTTACAATTACGATCACTGCTCAGTAAGATCTAGCCTAGCCGGTTAATTCCTAATGCAAACGATCGATTCCTCAATCGGTGCAATCGGCAAATTCTCGATTGAAAGGAAAGGATCGCAAGTCACTTGCTCGAAAGGGAACTCGATGGGTCCGTCGATTCGATATCACGAGGTTCGTAAAGCGTCCGGCAATCGACGATCTACGATCGAGGGAGCGAACGATCCAATCGCGATCTACAGAAAGGTCGCTACGAGAAAATCTACTCGCTCATCGCTCTCGTGTCGAGCAAGACAGTCCACGAATAGATCACGAATTAATGTCAACTAGTTCCGCGTTCCTTTTGCATCTGAGATCAATCGTTAAACGCTTCTATAGATAAAAACTTCTTTAGATAAAAAATTTCAAAATTCAGATAATTGATATCCTTATCTTTATTATTCACTAATGACAGTCGATAGAAGAATTGTAATTTCAGGAGTCAAGTTATATATTTAACCTCTGGGAATATGAGGCAATCATCTGATGGAAGTAGAGTGCAAAAAATAATGGAATAAGCTTCCTCTGATCCAGAACGGGCGACGATTAGACATAACACTAACCGGCCCTTTCAAGCTACCCAAGTTCTGATTCCCAAGTGCGATATCGCTCGTCAGCCATTTAATTCAATTCCCTCCACCTATCGACACTGGGCGTTCGATTGTTCTCGCATTCATCTCATCAATGCCCGTGTCGCATTTGGTTTACCAAGGGTTCACTCACATTCTATACAGAGATAGAACGGTTGAAGACCACATTAAATTTTACATTCTTAACAAACTGTGCACGATTATATGCAATTTTCGGAGAGTTACTCTTGCATAATTCGAGTTTTGTCACAGCTTTAATCACAAAACCTCTATATTTAAATCTAATTTTTCAACAAACACTTCTCTTGGTAAATAACTCTATTTGATAATAAAGTTGCAAGTTTATCTTGTATTATTTTTGAGAAATAAAAATGAATAAAGACATTCCTGTAATGAGAAAGGAATCCCTGCAATTACGTCGTTTGAGCATAAAGTGCATTTTTCCTGTTCGTATATAAGGAATATCGATGCCCTTAAGTCCCATTATCCAGACCGTAAATTAACATGTCGATCGATCGCGACTCGATTTAATTTTGTCGCTGGCTGCATCCATTAATGAGAGGCGAAACAAATGTTCAAGGAATCGCTGCTTAAGACCAAGAAAACCTAATTAAGACACGATTAGTCTGCCGCGCAGAATTTCATGATCGATTACAATACCGATAAATGATCACGAGGACCAGTGCGCGGGCACGACCTTAATTAGCGTACACGATCCTGGAGATTTTTTTTTTTGCGTCTTCAAGGGACTTTCAGCACTACCTCGAGACCAACGATTGAAATAAATTCCCTGCAGTGGACAATCGAGATGTCTCCGGCTTTCAACTGCAGTATACAAAATACTCTGAATAAAACGAGTAAATAGATTCCAAGTTCTCTAGTATTTATTAATTTAAAGCGCCTTGATAAAAGGATCTTCAGATTTAGGCACGGATATCATACTCTCGTTTTTTTTTTTAATTTTATGACGTGCAGACATGCAAACTTTAAAGAGATCGCTTCGCATGCACTTTATTCGATAGGCTTGCGATAATTAAGTGAGTAGATAATTGAGAACTTAACGTAACACGAGTGGTTGTTGCGCCTTATTGCCGTAAACGCGCGAACAATCCTGCGCTGCTCGCTATCGTCTCTACACGCAACGGATTCCGGATATCCTGTCGAAATAATCGTAGGATCAGAAATTCCACACCTCAAGCTCAAGACTCCCCTGTCCGGAAGCGACCGGACAGTTTATACATGTACGCATACCCTAGATCCTCACATGGTGTGAGAATGATGCCTAATGAAAAAGCTAAGAGAATTTCAGACCTTAAAGAGTTTACTCATTCACTGATAATTTCTAGTTAGGAAATCACGAATAATTCACGCTATCTTTATCTCGTTTTCGACACTTTAAATACAGCCTGTCAATAGACGTATAACTTTTCCCGATGAGGTCATAATTTACTTTCTCATTTCTGACAGAATGACAGTTTAATAGCAATAACTTTCAAAATGTTATGACACTGGAAAATGAAAGTGAAATGTTATTAGGGGAAATACACAAAGTTATATTGTTAATAACTAAGTTAATGCAGTGAAAGGGTTTCCGTGAATCTGGAATAAATTTGTAGACCCTATAACTAGATTTTGTGAGATTTTGTTAAAGTCGCGGAGACTGGAGGAATTTCAGGAGATCTTCTGTCGGATGTAGAAAGAATTTAAAAGTGGTCGCGCGTCGATAGAGGCGCCTCACAAACTGTTGTCCTCGCACGCCTTGTATATATTGAGAATCTAGTTAGTTGTATCCGAAGCGGTGCAAAAACGCATCTTCTTAACACGAAGACGTAGAATCAAGGCAGCAAGCAAAAGGAACGTCCTTCGATTCGGAATATCGAACGAGTGAAAAAGCTTTGTGGTAGCCGCGTGCCATTCCAAGAAAACGAGATCTCGCGATCTCTCGATGGACCTTCTCCTTCAGCTTCCCATCTCCTAAACCTCCGCCTTCCAATCATTCAATTCTAACTCGACTCTAAGATCCCTATCTGCTAGAAATAAATTCAGCTAGACAAAAAAAAAAGAGAGAAACGAAACCCAATCTTCAAGGAGCAGAAATCAATTCTTTAAAGAATTGAAAGGAATTTTTCATTCATAAAAAATACCACAAAAATTGTAGATTCTTGAGAATGTTTGACCTGAAGTTGTTTTAACGACTTGTAAAATTATGTATATCCTAAAATTCATATGATGATTTCAAAATTTAATAGGCTCGTATTCAGAGGATTTATGCGCCCACTTTTAATCTATACGATTGTAATAATCGTTTTTATGGCGCAGGATAAGATGAGGTAAAGTCCAGAGTAAAGCTAAAGGACTGGATTATTTTTATTTCACTTTTACTGCGATTAACGAGGTGGAATTTTTATGGTGACAATTAATAAATCAAAAGATATCAGATTTGTGATTGCGGGTGTATATATGATGAGGTTGCTATCAACACTGGCATGTAAATTGTTTATTCAAACAAGTCATAAGAAGGATATCCTGGTCATGTATAATGTATTTATCGAGTATTTACACTTCGTCGTCATTGCTTTGTGTAAACGAAGACTTGGTAAGGCTTAAATTATTCGTCACTTCCTTCATTCATGAAGCGATCCATTCATGAAAAAAAATTATTTCATCAAAGTAGATTGTAGATTTAATACTACTTGATCTCAATTTAATAATTAATGAAAATAAAGGTTAATTGCATTTAGCATCAGATACAAGAATAAATATGAGACATGAATAATTCTATAAATGTTAGGCATTTTTTGGATTTTCTATCATATCTCTTGCATTTAAGTTTTCTTCATTCTGATTCACAAAATCAGTATTCAACTTTCAAAAACACAAATACAGGATAATGTAATGACATGTTAACCTTGCAGAATGATCGACTCGGTTATTCCCACGTTATCGGACGGATGCTGTCTGGGATGTACACAGAAGCAGCGATGATAGTTGTGAATGGACGAGCTGGCTACGCGATATACCTTCTGTTCTATGAATTATTTTACGGCTATCTTCTCTCGATGTTGTTATACAACGATGTGTAAATCGCAAACCGATAACGGTAAATCGAAAAGTGGTAAACATAAAATTACATATTAAAGATAGCACGAACATCTGATTGTCTTGTCAAGACACGTCACTTTTGACCTTCAAAATTACTTGAAAATTTACACTCAGAGTGCAGTTTTCAGCTTCGTGAGGATTTTCTTTTTCGAAAGTTAAATGATAGTCTTTGAATGTAATGTTACTGTAGAGTTTCAATTTTTCACTGCAATATTTTAATGTTCTTCAAGTCTCTTAAAATCATTTGAATTCCTTGCAATTATATACGTAAAAGTATAAGCCCTTTAACTTTAACGCTCTGTTTTTTCTCGCGAATTTACCAGAGAAGGGAAAATAATAACGAGAAAAGGGAGGCAATAATTGTAATTTATGATCCCAGTTGGAAATCAAATAAAAAATTTAAATGAAGAGATATGAAAACAGGTTAAGCTTTGAGGGACAATTTCGACCCTCCACTCCATCTTTTGCAACGATGTAAGAAGTCTTGCTTTATGAATGTGAAGTAAATGGTGGGATTTCATTAAAATCGAGGGTATACTCTGGGGGCTCTGGGGTATATTTCCGAGGCTCAAGAGAAGAACTAGATTACGTATAGCCAGATGACGCAACTCGTTTAGGATAAGGAACGAGAATAATTAACATTCCCTTCGCTGCATGGGTCGCGGCCTCGACCGGTTTAGAGTGGTCGAAAAAAATCGGTTTTTTTTTTCTCTGAGATTTCGTTTTACCCGAACAATCCGTTTTCTGGGATACGCCAAGGAAAGCCAGATCGGTCCAGCCTTTGGCGGCGCGACGCCATTCTCTGTCTTTTATTTGGAACAGCTGAAAATGGATTCGGGAGTGGTAAGAACGAATTCGAAGCGGTGTTCTGCAAAGGGTCTCTGCAAACTGACATTTGTATCCCGTGTGAGGTGCAACTGTCCTTTCTTCTTTTTTCTACAATCACATGTCAATGCAAGGATTTTATTTTGTAAAATTAATTAAATAATGAAAAGTAATGAATTGTAATGTCAACTCTTAAATTGATTACATCGAATGCTAAAGCATAAATTTATAACACTAATTGCACATGCATTGGCAAGTAATTAATAAATCACTTTATAATTACGAAAGAGACTTGTTGTAGAAGTAAAAATAAAACGAGGTATTAATCTTAATGGATCGAATTATCAGTTACGCACTTGTTTATATACTAGTTTGTTGAATTGGTTTATTTCTGATTTATCGACAGGGGGACACTTTTTTACAATTAAATTTTATTTTCAGATCGGTGGTTCTGGCACTAAATATTTCCTTTTAATCGATCAAGTATTGAGAGACCTATTAAAGCATGCTTCGACGCTAAATTTCTTAATTGCTTGATATAAGGCTCCTGATATATAACTTTACTTTAAGATACTGGCTCGCTGAGTCAATATATCAATTCTGGCCTCTGTTGCAGTTTACTGTGGTTTAGGCACGATCAGCTGCAGTTCAAGCTTCATAAATCTTATCTCTAAATCCGATCCAGACGTCTTTAATTGCAGAAAGATTGAGATGCTTAGTCGAACTTCCGCCAAACTGAAGGGGGGGGTTCGCGATCTCCTAGGATTCAGCGGAGACACGCACGTCAAATTAAACGAGATCATGGGTTAAAATAGATCGTGTTTATGGTAGAGCGCTCGTTCGAAGCATTACAGCGTTATTAAGAAAAGTAAACATAATATAGATAGCTGAGGTTCTTTACGATTAGTGCTCGGATCTTGGTGTTTTCATTTCAAGGATTTATCCCATGAAACGAAACGATTCACTTAGCAAAATTTCTCAGTTAAAAAACAGGAAAGTGCTTTTAGATCCGGAAATTCCGAATGATGATTGAATAAATTTTATAATTCGAGACCACACCAAGTATGAGTTTACCAAGGTGCGAGTGCTTATTTTGTTCAACACCTTTTTGTTACAAATTCATAAAATTCCGCGCAAATTTTACGACTACTTCGTTTATCACTACTCCATTTCATTTATTAGCATGTAATGACTAACTCGAACAAGTTAACCACTCCAAGCAGCAGTTTACCGTTTATTTGATTACACTATTCAGTCCATGACAATAGAGCGGTTTACTCTTTCATTACTTGATCAGAATCGAGTGCAAGAACACAACTGTCTTTTCCACTGTGTTTACGACTAACGGTTTTCTCGCCGGATACTTTGATGTGTAATATCGTCTCAGGAAATTGCAGTGCAGAAAAAAATACGAGTTTCAGCGAAAAAAAAAAAATCAACTTTCTAAAGGATTGCACGAGTGAGTTTCAAATTGAGAGGACCGTGGAAATGCCTGTGAAGATTGTAGGATGACTTGTGGCCATGAGATAGAGTAACAATCCGTTATCTATGCTCGATGATCGTTCTTTCGCGACCTTGAATGAGGGCAGACGTCTGTTTCAGAAAGCCGCAAGGATAACACTGACGATCGATTACCATGACTATCCTTAGTCGCCCAGAGCAAATAATGCAATATATAAGAGGGCACCCATATGTTTCATATTAGCGCTGCATTCTTAAACATATGGCGTCTGGACCACGTGCTCTTCTATGTTTTACGCCCTACATGTGCATAAAATGTGGGGCAGCTTCTAACTACTCATGTGATCTCACATTAAGATACTCTGGAATATTTATTGGTAGTTTCATTCAATTTTCGTATTTATAATGAGAAGGAAAATTAAAATTTAGATTCAAATCAGAAAAGTATAGGGTAGATGCCCGGCTTCCGGATCAGATGCCCTTTTTATATACTTGTTAGGCCATTTTAGATTAAAAGATTTAGATCCTTATACTTCATAGTAGAAAAAAATGTTATAATTATAAAGTAAAGTGCACGTACCCTGTTACTCGAACTCATTAACAATTCAAATTTTACGCAATTAACATTCTTTTACTAAATTACGAGTCAGGCACTAAATTATAAATCAAGACTAGTTTTATTATGTCTGTCTAATTATTCTTAAATGATATGTCAATATTTCGAAGCAATTCTTCCAATGATCAAAGATTTGGAGGAATCCGGTGTTAAAAGAGTATATTTATAACGACTTCTCCAAGGAAATTCCTTTTGGCTGCGGAATTTATGTGCAGGCAGGTTCAGAGTAGATCTGATCCCTTTAAAGAGGGTGACTCTTCTTGGATTCTGAATTCTAATAGCGAGAAGTTTGGGAAAACATGCTTTGAATTTACTCGATGTTTGTCCCATTCAGATGCAGCGTTCACAAATGTTTCACGAACATTTGCCCGATATTACTTGGAATAAATTATAGTAGCCAAAATCCACACACATAGGAATTGAATACGTGTCGACGTGCACGTACAGACAACCCTTGGAACAGTGGAAATGTCAGTTGACGTTTATAATGCCCCGCACTAATGTAACGCCGACGCACTGACACTCTCAATAATAGATTAGATGCTGGCTAAGTGCACTGTCCCATCGTTAGTGATTTATCGATCGCGCCACGTGTGTTTATCGAAAGTTTCACTGTTTAATGACGTATCAAAGTCACGATGATTGTCAATTAAATACGGAAATACTCGAATAATTTATTGTCTTTATATTTAAATCGAGAGCTCGAAATATCCACACAGTTTAGCAGAAAAATAGTTTGTACAATTATATCGGAAAGTATCAATTTTATATTACCAAATTATAATTTGGAATTGTAGTTATAAAATAGTGATCAGGGGTAATGGAATTCGTACTTTACGATCTAACTTTACGATCTTATTTAGTAGGTCACAAAATCAGAAGCTACGATGAGTAGTCTGGAAAATAGTCGTGTTAGTTTTTTGCAGACATATATTCATCTAACATGTTAGAGGAGTGGCTATCAAGGAAACAAATAGGGTACAAGCGAACAAGCGTAACAGTTTGGCCAATAATAAATCAATGGGTAATTAAAGATTAACGGTTCGAAGCAAATGAGTGTTTCTCACCGGTTGACCATGGGGATGAGTTGATGTATGAATGATTTCATCAAAGGTTATCCATCATCGCTTCGCCTAGCGGTAAAATGTTTGATGATGCCGCTCTCTTACGTAGTTCATGAGCTCTCTTTTCTCCCTCACTACCTTATCTCCTCTCTTTTTCTCATCTACTTTTCATATATCTTTCTTACTCTTGGAACACTCGCACACGTCACTGTGCATCATCGCTCTCTCAGCACTAAGCGCCGTGGACCAAGAAGCAGTCGCTGTATAAGAACAAGGCCGAATGCTAACGTACTTGCTTACAACACTCGACATGTCCAATTACACGCCTCTCGTGCCATTCGCGCCTCATATAACGGAGGGTGGCAGCAACTTCTCAGAAAGGAACGAGTCCGTCTTGAAAATTGCGAACATGCCAGCAGTCAAACTCGATAGAGGGTAGAGAAACTTACAAACTGCTGCATTTTGAAATGCAGGGTCACGCAACTACTGGATTAGTTATCTGATGTCTAATCACCATCAAAAGAGTACAGAGATTATCCAAATTTGTATACGATTCCCTGATATGGCTCTATTATATTCGGCAAAGAAAAAGGATCAGAAGAAAAGGTTACACAACAACTGGATTAGTTCTCTATGATCTCTAATAAATGTCGGAAAAGGTGGGATGATGTGTCTGAGCTCTCAGGACTCTGGGGCTATTCTCGTTCAGGAGATATCGACGCTGTGCCGCGAATCTACGTAGGCGAGCTCATTTCTTTGTTCCCTGTAGTCAATGGATGTCTAATGATTTTAAAGTAATGGTTATTCAAGACATTTTTCTACTAACCGCACGTCAGTCTCAATTTCTATTAAAATCACCGCCAAGCGAAAGCTCCTTTTCTTCCTTACATTATTCATCATATCTGTCTTTTCTATTTTCTCTAATCTCAAAAGTTGGTGTAACAAAATATCTTGAGATATCGAATCCATTCACGTCATTCGGATCGGATTACATTATTTCACAGAGAAAATTTGCCAAGCTCATTTTGAATGGTTATTCAAATTTTAAGATTACCGTAATAATGGATAGCTCTAATTAAAATGTTGATCAACATTAAAGCAACTGAATTGAGGAAAGAGAACGAGTCGAAAATCATTTATCTGAAGCAATTTATCTTTGGCATGTTCGGTAACTGTGGATCGATGAAAAGCAGAGTAAATAGAGCCTACCCGTGAATGGTCTTGATAATCGATATGCAACCACTCGTTACAATGTTGGTGTGATTTAAATATTCAAACGTCGTACGCCGCCTCTTATTTCTCCGGATTTTGATCAGTATTTTGTGGCTGTCTACTCACGTGCGCGTGCCTGGGGCAAATATTACGACCAAGCTAACCTGCTCAACCGATTTCTTGTCGAGTTCAGCTATATACTCCATTTACCGCCACTCGAGTTCGCCAAGAAGATCAAAGATAAGGAGATACGAAGAGTTATCGAATAATTTTGCCAATTACGTATGGCATTCATCGCTAATGAAACAAGCCGATGAATCATGCCCGCGGAAATATTGCTTTCGCACTGTGATCACATCGGCGTCGAATTAAATGTCGAATCAAATATCGAATTATCGATCAGCTCGTTTACCGATTAACGTATTCCAATTTATGCCGATTCTGATCGCTACGTCGAAACTTGCCATGATACGTCGGAAACACTTTCAGTCGTTGTACATTCTCATTTTGTACTAATATGGGGTATAAGTACCCAAAAGGAAGTAGGAGTGGTTTTCACCCAATGACCACTCAGGTGTTTTAAATAATTTATAGAACTTGTACAACTGTAGGAGGATTGCAAACTTGAAATAAAGAATTTTTATGGTCTGAATAAAGTTCTCATTCAAAGAAATCAAATGTGTAGGTCATTAGGATTGACACCCGTTGATATTATATTTTATAATTGCAACTTCTCTGAAAGTGTATCCTTTTAAAAGCCCTGGGATTAATGTCAGCAAAACAGAGCGTCGTTTCGGATTCTTAACTCAAAAAAAAAAAAAAAAAAGTAACTCGCCTCAAAGGGCAGTTATCACTGATCTCTTTTTTATATACAAATATCGGCATGCCAGATTAGCGTCAAGTCCGCAACATTTAATGACAGTCCTTGTCTCGATCATTTCTTATCGTTTTTCACACAAAGCGTTCACGCCTCGTTTCCGAAGAATGTTTTTCAACGATTTAATCGTCGAGATTATGGTTTTATTTCTTGTTTTCTGTAAGAAGGAATTTTGTATGTATATGTTGTTTTTAAAAAATCGAATAAAGTTAAAAGTACTGTTAATAAAAGCGATTTTTCAGAGTAGTTCGTGACCATATTGTGAGTTTAGATAAGAATGTGACAAATTTTCTAAGAACGGCAAACATCAAAGACAGCTGACATTATTTACTTAGTAAAGAGATCTGGAAATACCATGTAAAGTGACGAATATGTAATGTGTCATTCAATATAGGGAAGATAACGCGAAACTAAAGCGAGGTTCATGTTAGCCTAAGTAAGACATACCAAAGAAGGAATTGAGATAACGTAGTAACATGGAAAACATCATTGAGGAAGAGGTTGTTTACACTTTGAATCAACAGTTCCAAAAGAATGTGGGATACATGAAGAAAAGAAAATGAATGCATATGTATAATATGTAATCGCAGTGGAAATATGTGATGTGTTTGATAGATGTCAATTTGAGAGATAAGAGGCAAACAAGAATTTTTTATTATATTGATATTGAAGATAAGAATACTAATTCCTGAGGGGAGAACTCACCCTTTATTGCTTCATGATTACCGCTTTTCAAAAATAATATGTGTTTGTGTGTTCAACTTACCTGAAACAGAAAGAAAAGCATTTGATTATACAATTATTATACTTACATGGAAGAGATTAATAGGAACCACAAAAGCAAAGAAGCAGATGGGTTTTATGTTTGTAACATAAACCCAGCCTAAACGAGAACACATTTTTTTATAAAAGGAAGATCTGGTTGTGAAAATGATCTCGATCTTGAGGTTCCCATCCGCTTCTGGATGCCAGTCCTTTCATGCTTGTGGTTAACATAACCGGGGGCGGATAGAGTTCCTCTTTTCTTGGATGGAATAAAAGCTCTCTGATGCAAGAATCGAAAGGGAAGAGAAAGTATTTTTATTCTTAGGTAATTCAAGATGTCTACTTTAATCTAAGTTTTACATCTAGTTAACTACTATACATAAAGAAATATGATGTACTGAAGTACAAAGTGTACTTCAAAAAGAATATTTTAATTAACCATACTTCCACTTGTTTTCATAAAGAATTTATGTTAACAAGTTTTATTTTTAAATTAACCCTCTTCTTGTTACCCTTTTCTTTCGCGTGCTCGCGCTTAATAGCCGCAGTGGTACAAGGCTGTTTTCACTTCCTATGGTGGTTTACAATCTTTTAACGAGTTGTCTTCTTTTTTTCAAAAAAGGTGTGGTAAAATTGGAGAAAACTGGTCTTCCAATGACTTGCGAAACGATCGTTTGGATCGAACTGCAAACGAGCATACTTTGTACATCCGCAGTTACTGAAAATGGCTTCGGACAGGAAAGATTACGCTAGCAGTCAATTTGAACGCCGTATGCGCTGAACGTAACTAGTAGAAACCGCAGAGGTTTCAATCTTTATCGCACCATTTTCTAGCGTTTGGTTAAAATAAAAAATCACCAAGGAATTTCATGCTTGGTAATAAATGTGGTTTAGTGGATTAAGGTGCGTTCTGAAATAACGTAAATACCATTCCTGGTTTCACCTATTTTGAATTTGACCAGAAAAAAACTGCGATTCCATTTTCATTCTCTTCAGTATTTTGATGCTTTGAATCTAATTTTATTCTATTGCGTAATCACAAGTTTTGAAACTTTTTGGGCGGCTAGTCAAACTGTTCAAAGACTTCATAAACATGTCATTTATTATGTCTTTCGCAGACTTTTCCTTGTTGTCAGTAAGAACAACATAGTGTCGTAAGTTTTCGGAACTGCAGTTTAAATAAATTGTTTCTCTCGCTTGGGCGCACAGACACAGAAGCTTATTTTCCATTGAAGTGTATTTACGCAAACGTGGTCCGCATCAAAGGGATTTACATCCAAAATTAGAAAACCAGGAACGTCAAATAACGTCGCGTAACCCATGGTTATGACACTTGAGTTCATTCACGGAATTGACGCATCTGGGAAGCGTTAGTGTCCTATAAACTCAAAGAAAGTCCAGATAATATTATCTATAGTATAATCATTTCTTAGAGGAACAAAATAGTTTTTTTTTTATCTAGATATAAAAAAAATAATTAAAAACAAATCCTGTGGCGTGGGTTTGCAGACATTAATTCCAGCCTAGTCGGTAAAAAAAAAGTCTTTCGAGCCCATAAAGACCAAGCACAGTAACGTGGCACCAAACCTTAACCTCGGCGGACCTTGACGAATTCAGAACTAACCAAATATCGAATCGATTACGAGATTTACGATTCGTCGCGCTCAGGTCTCCGTATATGTCTCTGTATGTGAACCTGACACATTCCTAAGGAGTGGAATGCAATCCTGTACATATATTTATATATAAATGGGTGTAATTTCAGATTGAATTAAGAATAAAAAATTTCAAGGTCTGACAATTTTCAAGCTATTGTAACTCATAATTAATAATTTGATTTACATGACGAATTGGTAATTTATATTTATGCTTTCTTTCAAAGAGTGGATACTCTGCGCCTTATGATTGTGAAATTATTTCAAATCAATGCTTAATCAAAAGACTATCACCATAATAATCCATAAGATACTAATAGTGATAGTAAAACTAATAATGGGTTTATTTACTAGGGGAAGACAGTGTTTAATGAAGAGATTGAAAGAGAATATAGTGCCGGCCCTGGTGAAATGGCCCTCTTAGGCGTTGGTGAGATCGTCACCGATGTAAGAACGTGAAGGGCAACACGCACTTACAATAATATGCGGGATCCACCTATGTAAGCGTTGGGTATCAGTATGAAGTCCTATAATCACCGGACACGCGATTACGGACCGACGAACGGACAAACAGACTGGATAGACACGGACAGACAGCCCGAAGGACAGATAGTCCGTCGTACAAACGGAGCAATTTAACATTCGGCTGAATTAGTTGATTAACGGCAGACTCACGCACCAATGGCTATAACCAATTTTCGAGTCTGCCCTACCCCATCTATACGTTCTAACATTTTTATCCATTCCACTTTATGCTTACGCGCCTTAATGAGACTTTTCGTCTCTGATCCAAAGTGCATTCTAGAAATAATGGTACAGTGAAAAACAGATCACTGGATGCAGGATTGAAGGGCTAAAATT
Source organism: Synergus japonicus (assembly GCA_900474275.1). Taxonomy (NCBI): domain Eukaryota; kingdom Metazoa; phylum Arthropoda; class Insecta; order Hymenoptera; family Cynipidae; genus Synergus; species Synergus japonicus. Next base: position 94,448 of record UCOH01005710.1, read on the forward strand.
AGCCGAAGAAGCAAATGATGAGAAGAAATATAAAAATGTTTTACATCCGTTTTTACAAACCGCAGTAGTTTCTGGAAGACCATCAAATAACAAACTGGGTTCCACGCACGGTCTTTTGAACCGAGGGGACGAGCAATGGATACGATAGCAATAATAACGTTGAAAAATCTTCGTTCTGGCCTCACCATATGGTGATCCCTCTTCACGGAAATATAAAATATACCAGAGGAGGAAAAAGATTGCTTATTATGTCACTCAGGGATTAAGCTTCGCCTTCAAGAGAATTTAGAGGCTCTTAAATGTGGTCGAAAGACCGTAACAATGGCTTAGTCAACGGATAATAAAAACGTCTTAATAAAACAAGAAACTCATTTCGCAACTCGTAATAAAGCAACTTTCGGATAGAAAAACGACCAGCTCAAAATTCTAGGCAAATGAATGCACCGGAAATAAACTGTATAAAGGTGGATAAATATAATTTCAAAGTGAGGTTTTGGGTTTTGCTGACACGATTGGTGTAAACTTACGATAAGGAGAAGTGTGAACTCCCTTTCGCTTGAAAGACGAATGTGAACAAAGGGGACCAAGTTAACGTGAGGTTGAGAAGCAAATAAACCAAAGTTAGTCTTTTGGCCACACCAGACCGCCCAGAGGTTGAGGTCATTTGTTTTTCGACGAAAAACCGAACCTTCCGAAAACAGATCTTCCTCATTTCCTTTCGCAGTATTCGTTCTGAGATCATTGTACTTGTTAGATGTCAGTCATTGGCCAAACATATCGATACCTTGCAAGAACAAGAACCTCGGATCACCGATCTCAGACATCATAAATTCGTTCGAGCTTAGTTCGAACCTGCTACCGCGAAGTTTATGGAGCATGAGATTACTTTTGAGGAGGTCACGAGGCGAAAAAGAAGAGAGAATGAGAAGAGAAGATATTATACGTGCGTCCAAGTTCAGTAAAATTAGGAAAAAGTCTTCGACATGAAGATATTAATATAAATGCCCAATGTACTATCCGTTGCTTTCTTCATTACCCATAAAAATACTTGAATAAAAAATTTGCATATATAAATTACTGTCCATATATTTGAGATTGTTCAATAACTTTCTTATTTTATATACACATATCGCAGAAAGTGCACAGTGTGTACTGAAAGCCCTTCTTTGAAAAATTCTACCTTGCTTAATGGTTTTTATTTTATGCTCTGGAGAAGAAACACCCGTTACTGGCGGAAAGATTAAACTATCGTTAAGGGCTAGTGCCAAGAAAGCAATGGCGATGACCGGTATCGCATGGAGCCATATGCGTCGATTATCTTTTAAACCTATTACCTTTGGCCTGTCATGTTCAGCGCATGAATGCACGCATATGCGCGAGAAATGTTCGCTATTGCAACCTATGAGCATAGTTACCATTGGCAAAAGAGGGAGTAAGATTGTATGTACGAGAATGTGTAAGAGATAAGAATATAGAAAGACTGAAAGCTAAGCCAGAGTGAGTGAGAAAGAGGATGCATAAAAAAGAAGCAAGAGTCATCCTACATATCAATTAGAGACACTGCTATTAATTTCTCGGCGGTAACAGTCATGTTAGGAGAGAATACCATTTTTCTCAATTCCTTACACACGAGTGTGGGCTCCATTCACATCCTCATTTCCAATCCCTTCGTTCATTTTGGTTCGTTGAACTGCACTTCTCAACCCTCTCTAATTCTACCAAATCTCGCTTCACCTAATCTTGGGAATCGTGTTACGAAGGGGACTTTGCGGTCATTAAGAGATATGACATCGCTTCTTAATTAGATGAGGATCGGAAGTTGATTAACTGACTTGAAGTATCTCACATCTTGTAAAGTTTACATAAGCAGGTGTCGTTAACGAGCTTGGGGTATTTAATCCCAATAAAGTTTTATAGAGTCTTAATTGGAATGGAGCTTGTAAACTAACTGAAGAGCTTAAAACTTGAAAGATATCATTTTTTAGAGTTAGATTACTAAATGTGAATGATTTACAATTTTCTTTGTAAAATTGGGATGAAAATTCTTTAAAGTGTAAATGGGGCCACAACTTTCAGTCGATCAAATCAAGTACACCTATTTCAGTAGACTAATTTAATTTCATGGTTATTTCTAGCGAAATATGTACCTATGTTGTTGCGCAATTTTGCAGAGATCATCAAGATGAGGAGCCGCTCCAACAATAACAGTCATAATGCGCTTCCTTCTTTACTTTTAATAAACCTTCGGTAAATTCGAATTGAAAGGCGTGAAAAGCGCATTCCTCGATCATTTCACGCACTTGCATGACTCGACTCGCACGACTTGCCGTTTGCTCGAACCACAAATCATCGAGATGACTTTACCATCAGTTCAAGGGAAAGGCCACGGCAATATTCATACGATTGTACTTCAAGATAACTCCAAGGTTTATACACTCGTCCTTTTCCATTTTTGTAGAAAATCATTAGAAAAACGTGAATAGGACACTTTGATATTCGTGCATGAAAGTAACCGAAAGCTTATAAGAGTACATCGATGATATTTTAGCTAGGTCTAAAAGTGACACGAATATGGTGTTAGAACAACGTACGGAGGATAAACACACGTTCGATCCGACCCGACAAAGCGTTGCGATCAAGGTTTGTTACCGGTTTCAAAGAAGCGTGAAACCTTATAATGGGTAAGGTGTGACAAGGGCCTAAGGAATTGACTTTCCTGCAGGATCCCCATTAGGCAGTGTTGTGTTTCGTCTGCATAGTATCAACAGGGCAAGGATGGAAGCATTCAGCCGTGGGCTCTGCCACTTCGGCGCCTTCGTCACTTTCGGTACGCCTCTCTGCATTATACATACAATTAGCATTCATCGAATTTGCGCAAATTCAAGAAGGAAGAAAACAAAAGAGAAATTAGATTTTAGCTACTGCATTTTTCTCTCCGAGTTGCATTAATACTTATTGAGTCAACTACGTGGATCTTCAATGCCACTCGACGTTGAGATTGAGTAAGTGAAGATGCTTAAGTGCATTGTCATTTAATCGCAACGTACCTCAGACAAAGAAATTGAAGAAGGAAGAGGAAGTGAATCACGATGTTGCACTGCCATCGCCTTTCGAATCGTGACATATCACACGACAAATCGCAAAGAGCGCAAGGAATCCTTGACTGCAATGATGCACGTAATACATTGATTCACGCCTATGGATTCTCTTCGTTTTACAACCAGAAGCGGGTGTGTTCATTAGTCACGAAGTTTCCTTTTATAGTGGAAGGTTTTAGCTAAGGATCTTGTTAATCAGTCTTAAACATGATTCGAGATTTCAGATGGATACAAAAAATGATTCCATTTTTTCAAAAATCCATACAAGGAGTCTCTCTCTACTGTAAATAAAATGTCTGTAGATATCTGAAGATACATCTTTTGTGCGATAGCAACCTTAAGACCATGAGCATGAATATTTAGGATCTCTTGATCTTGCTGAAACAAGAAGAACGTCAGGAGTATGCAAAGATATTCTCCGTATGTATCAGGCATATAACGGTACCAGGCTACTGACATTTCAGTACATTAATGTCCGGGGATTTAACAAGACTTCAATATCGTAGTAATGAAACAAAATCTGCATTCTTTCAAGAAAATGAGATTTCAACCTAAAATTTTTAAAGAACCTGCTCTATTTTGGACTCGCTCAACTATTCTAGTGTTCATACTTCATTTCATCTACCATTAACCCCTTTTGTGTCTATATTTGTTCAAACATTTTTCAGCGTCTGTTTCCATGTTTGACATTTCCAGAAATATCATTGTCTTTAAAAATCGTGACAACTCTGTCCTAGTTCTTTCTTTGCTGCACATTTTTGTTATTTCGCGATGTTTCTTTGCAGAAGTATATTTATACATTTATATGTATACATGTACATATATAATTTAGAAGTCAGGAGACTGAAATGCAGATTCTTCAGGCTCCACGTAACTCACCTGACGACTTGTGTTCACACATAGCAGGTTGTCATTTAGTCAGGAAGACCGAGTCCAGTAATTAGTCACGTGCTCTATTCCAGAGAAATTCTATGGTGAAACCACTTGTACCATGAGCAATGCGTCACGTGACATACTCTGATTTTGAGCAAACGGAACATCCTTCCAAGAAACTAGAAATTCCAGTCGATAGGGCGTTTCCGTTTCTCATTTCACACGACCTGCAGATTGTCGAGAACGAACTCGTTAATTCGGCCAAGAATCTAGTCACACGGAACGTTGTTCCCCAGACTCGTGCTCGATCCCATTCGTATTCCGCTTTGCTACAGGTGACAATTTAGTAGAAAAGAATTGGGTCGTTAAAGACATTCAGTGCCAGTTGCTTGAACAGGAAGCAAAAAATTAATTCAACTGCATTTCTGATGTCAGTGATTCAAGACTTTCATGAAGCAGTGTATTTATCTTAATAACTTTACATCATAATCATAATGTCTGTGAGTCATTTATCATTGCGGAAGAACAAAAATTGAAATCTGATTGGATCCAGCTTCAATCATGTTTTAGATTCACATTATATCGTCTCTTAGAAAGGTTTCAACTCCGTTCACATGCTCACGCCTTTCCTCAGATATCGGTATAACTAATCGCAACTCGCGAGAGTGAAAGCTTGAGAAACGACAGAATTATGCGACCGTTTATCATAATTTATGACACACGTTCGAATGCGACAGATTAGAACAACTTTTAAAAAAGCAAAACAGAACTCACTGCGACGCTTGGACATTACCTGAGATGCCTTTGAAATCATTTCACTGCGAGTCAACCGTTTCGAATCCATTGCCTTTCAAGGACGAGGACTTTCATTGTTACGAGAAAAACGAGAAACCACAGATTCTTCGCATGTCGAATGACAAACGCCTTTACGAGGATGCACGCTCAACATTTCGCATACCAACTCAGAAATTTGAAATTTAAAGAAGACCCCCGTTCTATTTAGAGTTAGACTTATGGGGCGATTTTTCTTCTCGGGTGTATAATAGAAACGACATCTTGTAAGTGCCCACAGCTCACAAACAATGTAGAGATTTAAGCGTCTCCTCAAATTTTAAAGGAATACTTTTCTTATTTATTCTGTTCTCTGTATTCTTTTCGCTGGCATATTTAAAATAAATTTAACTATTTAAGAGAGGATAATTATAGACAAGGCAGACTTTTCGTAAAGAATGGGAAAGAAGTTGTCCTCAATTGCAAAAAGCAGTGAAACATGCAAGAGATAAATTGCAGAATATGAACAATAACTTATGTAAAAGTATGAGTATCGTTATTTACTGACCATTCGGCATAAGTTAGTATGCATGTTCACCAGTTTATATTTTGTAAGGTGCTCACTCTTGTCTGCAAGACATTTGGTAAATTTTCATTGTAGATGGCTTAAAAATATTTGATAATAAAACAGACTCTCTCAACATATTCAGAGAATTACTGCCATTTGTATCTCGTCAAGTTGTCATGCGCTCTAATTGAAAGAAAATTAAGTTCAGCTTCATATATTATCGCAAAAAACACCTTTCTGAATGTGCCAACATTGCCCCGTTATGACAGACTAAATATGATTATTTACCCGTGAATTTAATAGTATGATCCATAACGACAGTGGAGTTTATAACGGGCTGGTTTCTTGCGATGGGAAAATAAATGCGATGGGGATGTTCTATAGATACCAGACGATGTGGGGCACGGTTTTGTTGCAATAGCTCGTTAACCGAGAACGTACCGTTCATGCATAACATAGTAGTAGCTGCTGGACGCCTGCAGTGGTACAGCGGTATATACGTTATACGAGAATAGAAAGTCGATTTCTCAACGACATATAAATAATTTAATGGGATGTAATCGCCCCGTTTAGGCGACACTGCAGGTACTAGCCAAGAAGGGTTAGTGTTCTCCATTTGTCTTCGCGAGGAAGACCTGGTGCACCACGTAATCCTGGGTGTTCGACGAGTTTCCGTAACCTGTAATTAATTGTCATCGTACGAAATCTTTCTGCTCGTTTTACACAAACACTTATACATATTCCTTCATATATGTAGGTTACACATAAATCAAGAGCGTGTCGATTGTGTGTGTAACTGTATTTAAATGCAACAAGAACTTCATTTCAAAAGTACAGGGTTGTAAATCTTGCTGCAGTTAGACTCGAAGGATCTACGAAACTTACTGTATTAATCTCTCAATGACAAGGAGCATTTAATTAATAATTAACTTCTATCAAAAGTGACACCTCCCCCTTTTAATTTGAACACGGGACTGAAAATCACTGTCTTTTATCATTTTTGACACTCTAAACGTAAAAAATTTTCGACATAGAAGACATGAAAGTCTCTAGAGGCTTTTTGAAAATCCTTTTGAGCATTTGCAGACCTTTATTCCTTGGGGTGAGATTGAAGTGTTTTGTTCTCTGAATGCGGATTAACATGTCGTCGTGTTGACGACGATTAATGATAGTAAATGCGTCGTGAAGATTCGAGCATCGAAGTTTCGACGAGATAATCTGCGGGTCGACTGACAAAGCTGTCCGCGTTTCATTAATGTAAAAGCACGGGGACGACTATATTCGTCGCGTAGGCTCTTATAGGGTTCTTAAGGATTTGCTTCGCGGTTTACAAGCATAACGTATGTATAGAGGCGATAACGCGAAGATGGTTTATATACCCACCAACTCTCTACATGTATTCTCTGAACATGAACAGTCTCTCGCCTCCAGGTACTTTATGTAGAATATACATGCATTAAAGTTATAGATACGAGAGAGACGTTGGACATGTGTCTTTTCAGGAACACCTTACAGTAATCACTAATTTTTAAATCTTTTGCATTCATATTCAACTTGAGTTTTTTACACTGGAAATTAAATTATGCTTCCGGAAGTGTTTTTCATTTTACTTTTCCTATAATTGTAAAATAGCATTTATTTGTTAAAGTAATTGCAGAATGCTGAGAATGATAACGCTCTGATGAATAAGATAAAAAAATAGAGGTAGAGTAAAAACTGGCTTGTTGCCCTTTTTGAAGGGCTTTAAAACTATGTTGTTCTATTTTTTTTAAATTGTTTTACATATCCCATGTAACTTCCTCGTTTAGCCGTCAGTTTAATTATTTTACGAAACGTGGTGGAAAAAAAATATTGATTTTTCTTTGCGAACGTACTGTGTGCAAATATGCATCTGACGGCAAATGTATTTTAACAGCTCAATTGTTTAAAGAGCTATTGTTTTTTTTTTATTACTTTTGCAGTTCATACTTATATATGTACTTTCAGGTTTTCTATTTTCAATAGAGAAACAAGTAATTTTTTATATTTGTTGAGATTATATTATTATACAGAAGTAGTTTTTTTAAAAAACCATTGCTCCAGTTTATTCTATTTTTGTTCATTCTATTTCCAAACTTCCTAGTTCTTGAAAGCGACACTTAATTATAACTATTGAGTATAGTTCTTACCACTGAACTTGATAAGTGACTTGAACGATCCTGAATGGTCATTAGCGTCAGATGGTTTACGTTCTTTGCGTGGTAGTACAAGATCTGAGGCGATACTTGTTCTCCAGTGTCTACTTAGTAATAGTGCAAATATACTTTCGCCTTATCGAAATTTTCTCGCGATTTTATCTTGAGTGCCTATTATCCTAGAATGTTGGAATTAATTGCGATAAGTTGTGCTTGGAATTATATCATATCTGAGCCTTTTACTTTCGCACGCTAATGAGCTCACGACACAGAGAACTCAAGTGAACATGAACAGTTTCACTTGATTAAGAAGAAAACTCTGGCTCGTTCAAGAGTCTTCGTGTTCTACACAATGGATTACGTCAATAATTATGGTTGAGTAGATAACAACAAGGCTCGTCTGTTTAATTCAAATTCTATTTAACTGGGAATTATGTAACAGAATATTTGAAATATTATATAAAACATGAGTAAGATCACTTTGGAAAGTAATTTTGGAACTAGGGATGTCGACGGCGGTGGATTCGGAACTTGCAGCTCCTCGACTTTAATCGGATTGCGTTCATACTGGAAACGGGTTAACGAGTGCATCGTGTGTAACGATCGATTCAATGTACCTAATTATTCGGACGATTCTTACGAGCTAACGTATTATCTGGCGTGATTGGCTATTTCCACGGCTTTCAGCGGTCGTTAACGAGTGCTCAAGCGAGGAAAAAAGGTGGTCTGGATCGAAGTTGGCTTGGGGCTTCTGACGATGGATATCGGATTAGTGGGCGAGATAAATCGGCCTTAGTGTAGAATACGGAACGATAGGCAATCCGGAGGACCTCCTGGAGGCCAGTAGAGCCGGTACCTTGACGATATCTCGACGATCAGCGGGTGTCCACAAAAGTATACTTGGCGCACTTCTATAAAACTTTAACCGGCTGGGCTTGAATACGGTTTTTTTAGGCCGGCACGCTGCTTTTACGTATGCGTGTATGCAGAGTGCACACGCCAAGAGAAGGGACTTGTCACACGAAATCGGTTGTAAAGTCGACGGACGTCTTCATCACGACCTTGTGCCTTCGTCGGCAGTGGTACCAACATCTTGGGTTTAAATATCTCTATAAATAATCGATTATATAGCGCCCGTTAAATGCCTTAATGAGCAGACCACGTTGTTTTCCGAGTAGCCGAAACGCTGAAAGTCACGCTTAGGCCCCTTTCATTGTCAGACCTTCACCAACTTCGGCTCAAGATTTTACTTATTTTTTATATACCGAATCTTATTCCCACACCAGTTTAACCTTTTGCTATAAATACTTCTACTTGATGCCTCTTTTAAAAGTCTCCGGATTTCCTTAATTTCGGTTTTAATATACATTTTAAAGCAGCCTGCAGCCCCTTGCGCATTAAAATGCCTGCGATTATTTATGATCAAAAATTGTGAAGATTGAAGCGGCAAATATACTTTAAGCGAACACGTTGATGGGAATGAAAGTATCAAATGTTGCAACTTTTGTGAGTGCATTTGACTTTTTCGAGTCGTTTTATAGAGTCGTAAAATGTATTCAAATTAGCAAAATTTTACTTTATGTTTCATACAGGAAATGATTAAAAATAAGATATATCAAGCCGAAGCTGGACTGAAATCTCAGTTAATATATTTAATCTCTTTTGAAAGCTATTTATTGATTCAGTTAAGAATCGCAATGCCCACGTGATAATTAAATGGTCCCGCAGCGTGGGTTAACGAGCTCGGAGAAGATTTCGTGGGAGAATCATCGATCTCGTGCACAGACAGGTATGTGGTCCAAGGATCATAAAAGGACAAAGTCAAGGAATCACAGGTCGGCGGGAGCTTCAAACGTGTTCAACGAGACGAGTTCGAAGCTATTCGAAACAGACGAACCGTAGAACCTGCGCCCTGCTTATCGCGAACCTCATCTAGCGGGTTTAAAGTCACGCTCACGCCTTCTCGAACATTTTCAAAATCAAAGAAAATTCCTGGAATCAATGCTAACGACGTCCCCCCGAGATCGCCGTAAATAAACTCCCAAAATCGAGATTACGCTCGAGAATTATTAGGCTATAATACCTCTTAATGGAGAACATTTAAGTACCTGTAAAGTTTTTATTTGCGGAAAAAAACTTCCGCAATCTGGAATGAATCTAATAAGACCAATTTACAATACTGTTTACAATATTTCCTGTTTTTCAAGAAAGTTGAAAGTAAAAGCTGCTCATAAATTATTGTCAGCGCATTGATCAAATGCGACGCATAACAATGACTTGTGTGAAAAATTCCCCTGTGACTTGCTGAAATTTCGTGACATAATAGGGTAGTAATTCGTGTCGCTGCGGGACTTTTTTTTCCTCGCTTATACGAGTAGAGCATTAAATTGAGACGTCTTCGACAAACGAGATATAAAGTTGCGTTTCGATCATCCTTCAGTACGGTATGCGCTCTTTCATTTTGCCATGTCATTACCTTTGGTTTTCGGAACCGGAGTCAAAGGGAAGGGTACTTTGGGTGAAAACCGAGATTTTATCTCTCAGCCGCGAGCCGCCAGTTTCAGTTATCATTGGTGTCGACTTACGAGTGCTGTGATTTTTCTCAGTATAACAGCCAGGACGAATTTGATGACGGGGGATATTATTTTACACAATTCGAAAAGTGGTATTGAATCTTCTACTCTCATTTCAGGCATCAAATTGCTGATAGAATCGATTTCTTTTTTTCTTTTCAAGATATTGATCCCCATGTCACGCTTTGAACGGTACGTCAGATGTTGATAGGCGAGATAAAGTACTTACAAATTCGACATTAATCAGAGCAGAAGAATATGAGACGTTGCCAGTTTTAAAATTTATCTTTAGAAAGAAATACTTGGACAACTCGAATTTAAAAGATTTCGATTTATATAATTCAGCATGTGTCAAAGTCAAGTTACTATAAAGACGTTCGTGACAAAGCCGTTTAAGTATATAATAAAACCATAAACTTTCAAGAACTTTTAGGTCGTTAGTAGATTAATTTATAACCCTCGCAATCTCTAATGGACAACTCATCGAAATGACTCTGTGTAGTCAATTATACTAAACTTTTTTTTCGAGGCGATATGTAATAATTGCAAGTAGGTAATTACATGGATTATTTTAAAAAGGTAAGTATCAAGATAATTTATAGGAGATTTTGCGTGACTTGCGAAACGATATCTGACACTTGGAGATCGTTTACGACTCATAAGGAATGCCTTAAAAATCTGCTCGTAAGCAAGGTCATAATCGTAAAGAACCATAAACACCTTTTTGTCTTTCATCGTGACCACTTTAGCTGCGAGGGTAGAATACGGCCCTCTAACAATGTACCTAACTATAAAAAATTAATGCGCCTTGTATGTTAGTCTAATTGGATTGGTAAGCAGTGCTATAAAGCTTCTAATGAGTCTACGTAAAAGAGATTCTCCTCTGCCATCTGCTTCTTCCGGGTCATTTTCTACTCATTTTCACACTTTATAGAAACAATATAAGATTATGAGCGCTATTATTAGATGCATTTAGACTACCAGAGTTATTCCATTCATTAAAAAAATATCTTGCTGCTTTCACTGAGAAAATTACGCTTTAAAGAATGAACAGGTCCTGATTGTTACACCACAATTTTTCCTTTAAGTTAAAAATTTAATAACTTACTTAAAAGAAAAAAAAAAATGTAATCTGATGTATAAATTTAAGAAAACTGAAACGATTATCGAAAAACAGGTGAAACCAGACTTCTACCCGGTAGTGTAAATAAATAAACTATTTTTTCCAGCCCAAAATGTTCATGTTGAAAAATCTTCCTGGAAATAGGTGTCAAGTATAACTTGCGTGTGAGATATCGCGTAATATAAGGTGTTTCTGTAAAGATATCGGGTGTTCGCGACAGGAGTCATCGGACAGGATACTTTATCCTCGAAATTCGTGCTTCTTTTGGTAAAATTTAAACGTCAGACAAGCTACTGTACACTAGTTGAGGGCAAAGATGAAAGACGGAGGCGAAAGAGCAGATGAAAAAGGACGAAAGGATCTGTCTATGCGGGAGCTGATGATCCCGCTATTGAGTTACAACCTTCTTGCAGGAGTCGCTACACTATTTGCTGGTTCCAGTGGAAGGGACGAAGAAGGATTGGGATATCGCCTCATTTCAAGAAGGGCGGCATGCGTGCGACCAGCTTTATGCTAATTCGAGCATGTGTGGCGCAGACGCGACATATTATGCACTCATGTAAGTTTGTAAAGTGGCCGTGACGATATGGGGGTGTGGGTTGCCCTGCTCTGGGCCATAACTCCTCGCCAAAACTAATTATAGTGAAGCTACTTAGGCGGCGGACCTCCCTTTTGTTTATACGAAATCTCATTTGAATACATTAATGGGAGTCGATACACTGCGCGCTCCCGGGTACACACGCTGTAAACTGGCGAGACATTGACGCCTGACACGTATCGATTAACTCGAAAGACGAATGCCCGATGATCCAGATAACGGAGATTTACGCAAAGTAATTCACCTTGAGTGGACCAAGATGCGTCGTCGGCTGGATCACACGCGCTCAATTTGCGCGCTGCAATTTCTTCTATCACTCTTGCGATTGATGGCACATCGTCGCGTGTGGTACACTCACCAACGATTTTCAGTTTAATAACTCAATAAGTCATTTATTTGCTGAGTGTCTTATTTTTTCTGCGACTGGATTCTGATCTTAAGCTCCAATACATGTTACAGTAAAAGTATTGAAATGTCTGTTCGTGTATGTAATGCAATTAATATATTACATTTATCAAAAGTTTCGAACATTCAAATGAACGAAATATTTTTTCCCAATTCTATTTTATCCAGAAATGTTATATTTCAACTAAAAATAACCATAGACATTATAAGTGTCTTCCAAATTCTTCCATAAAAAATTATTGTTAGTGCAAATAAATTAATGTGTAAACACTGTTTATAGTTTAAAATACAATCAATACAAAAATTCGTTCATTTGAACGTTCAGAACTTAACTTCACATATATTATGTAAATATAATCAGATTATAAATATAATATAAATATAATCACATCAGAGAAGCGAAGTAGCAGGCATGTAATAATACATAATTACTGCCTCGAATTCTGAACACAGTCTTTCCCAATGGACCTGACAAGAAGTTAGCGAAATGTTAATCATTCTTCGCGATTTCTGAAGTAGCTAAAAAATTGGGTCTTTCTGGACGCACACAATGTATGATGTTTATAATAACGATTAGGACTTTAATATTTTACTACATCGAGTTCAGCGTTCATTTAACACCTGCAAACCAATTTGCATATTGATGGAGTGTGTTTTTATTATACGTTGTAAAATTCGCAAACAATTACCCCTGGCTGTAAACTGCAATATAAACAGGGTACGTAAAGTAAGTGAAAAGTAGACTCATTTTGTTCCAAACTTCAATTATGTAAATCTGATTAATGAATAGAATTAGCCTGAGAGAACTATAACTATTTACACGAGAGAAAAAATAGGATGAAAATTATCCTTGAAGAGTTTTCTCGAGCTGCGATAAAAAGTCAATCGAGCGCGACTGGTATCCCGCGCATTTTTTTTGTGGTGAGCAAATATCACGAGCATCTCGTAAAGAGGAACGTGACCTGTTTTCACAGAGTTTCGTGCTGGAGGTTCGGTAACCAGACACGCAGAGTGAAAGGAAATTGTTTAATCGTGAAAAGAGTAACGTTTTCACTCTTTCCGGGCAATGGATATGCAGTATTGCAGTGTTGCGCTTTCGATGTTGCATGAAGCGATACTAACTTCCGGCTGATATTCAAATTTCCCAGCATTCAACACTTCTACTCTGTGGCTGAGTAAAAGTTAATTAAGGCAGACAAAGGAAAGGAACGTCGCGTATTACGGGAGGGTTAATTTGTACATTTTATTTGTACCTACATGTAGGCGAATATGGCAAGGAGGAAATTCTTCGAATTTGAATAAATACGCCATTTCAAAGCAAAACATTTCTTTAAATTCCCTATATGCATAAAATTCAGATGACAGAGGCTTCCTCCGAATATTTTTAATGCTTTATGCAAGACTGATTTCTTCGCATAATAATTATCATGCACAACTGCAGTATGTTTCCTTGAATGCATCACGGTTAGGGCAGCTGAGATTACTATTATTAGTATTATTAGTTTTATCATCTTTAGTAATCGCAACTGCTGTACATAACTTCGGCAACAGTGAAGACAAGGAACATCCTTCTTGTTCCCTTGTAACTAATTTTTCTTCTCGACACGTGTCGCAGCGGATTTTCGACACCATTCGAAAGCGTTGGATCTCTGCGGCAGGAGTTATCGAGGGCGGAGGGCTGAAGGAATAATGTAGGCGACTCTCACTACCATTGTGTGGAACGTCAAGCCACCAGCCCTCGTTCTCCGCGATTCGAGATCAGGTGTTTAAAGTGCGAGAGAGAAAGAGACAAACAGTAGACAATTGGAAGCAAGAAGGAGGATAACGCTACTTGCACTCACAGGCACTTCAAGATCCGCGCCTCTGAAATCGGTCTGATATATACAATTGGCGGTTATGTGGGCACTGGGCACGTTCGAGCTCGTATATACAAGCACCAGAAAGTGGTACGTACGAGCTTACAAAGTAACTGACGAACGGACAGACCGCTGAACGAATCGAGATTCAAGAAAGTGATAAAGCAACGCTGTGTCTGCATTGGCATTGTAACACGACCCGTGCAAGTCTTTCGCCAGGGGCTGCTCTTTCTGGACCACCTCCTCCTCCTCCTCCTTCTCCTCCTCCTCCTCTTGTTCAAAAATACCAGTAATTTAATTTATCACCTTTGCCACTTCAATCCATTTCGAAAGGTGATGTAAGTTTACTCGTTCAATTTTTCAAGCCACCTTAATTGGCCGAATTTGGGTCCAAGTCATTATAGCTCAAAAATTCCCCTCAGGTATTTTTGTGATGAATGCATGACTTTGAATTTCGAGATATATACTCCGATAGAAATCCGGTAAGAGCATAAGTAACACGTTTTTTCCAGCAGCAAACAACTTCTTGTCTTTTCTGCCCACATGTTCGAAATTCGTATCAAGAGACACGAAAGCGTGGCAACCGCACATTGCTGGTGAAATGTGGAGCAATCGTTTTGTCAAACATTTCTAGGTGATTGTTTTTTCTTGTCGCCCACGAGTGCCGAGCACGGTGAATTGACCAATGGCCGGCGATAAGCCTACCAGTTGAATTCATCGCAGTTGCATTACGTTTATCGTTTTGGTAGCTGTGGTGTGTTATCGCACTCGCGTCGCGCTTCGAGGTTCAGTCGTACGCATTTGTATGTACGCATGTAGTACGTAAAGCAGTTTCCCAGCGCATAATCGCGAACGAGGAAACAAAGGGAACCTGGGTATATCAGCAGCGAGACCTTTCGCGCCCGCGTTTACAACTATTTATTCCCCCACACCGACACGTTAGGATAATAAATGTACGCATGTACACAGAAGGTTGGTAAGTTGCTCTGCTACACTGTCGATATAGGCATATATCCGCATTAAATGTCGCTGTATCGGAACACATAACTATACAATCACCTTCGGCTTTCTAATATACACGGGACAATGACTCGACTACACATTCAGTTACGCCGGAACAAATCACTAAATTTGAGATATATATTACTTTGTAGTTGAATTTCGTTAAAATTTGAATGAATATGCAAATATTAGTGTTTTTGCTCATTTTTTTGTATATTAATCATCGATCACCCTAGCAATCGTAAAAGGGAAGTTGGCAGGTGCGTCTTAGTAGAAATTGATCGTAAACACGTGACTATGAAAAGTTTCATGGCCCACGGTGTCTTCGATATAGACACCATTGAGAAGATGAAGCTCTGGCAACTCTATTTATCTCCAATGGAGAAGGGTCGCCCTTTACGAGAGACCGCTGGGTCTCGAGGAACCTCAGCTGCGCACACGTCCTCTCTAATCCAGGTACCCACATAGACGGCAATAAAAATATAATCCACGATAAACGCGCGAAAGCATACCCTGAAGCTTGCTCCATGTACATACACCACTTCATACCGAGCACGCCGTCTATTGTTATGCTACGGTTCATTTGCAAAGGCGCTTACGCGCTTAAAGTTTCATCGGTTTGCTATTATTTGCGGTTGTATTTGCATCATCTGAATACAAATTCGTCGGGATTTAGGAACATTATTGACTTCCTCTTCCTAAGTCTAAATACAATATCATATTTCCGTGTGATGAATTTTTGAATATCATATTTTCTTGGTTTCTGTAAGTGTTTGAGGAAAGTGTAAAAATTCCTTATAGGAAATTGCACAATACCTAATTGGGTAAAATTTATGAAGAAATTCATGTAACTTATTCTTCTTCTTGTTGTTGTTTCTTGATAAGACACGACGTTTTATCGTACCTAATATTGGTGGTGTGGTTTTGGGTAGGTTGGGGATTTCAACGACAAGATGTTAACATTCGTGTTCTCTTCCGAGTTTTGGGCGATGTTTTGGGAGTATGCGAGGCAAGAGGAGGTGACATGATGTAATTTGAGACAGCTGAATTCGAACCCTACTTCTTCCTGACCCTCTAAAACCTCTAAATGTAGATCAAACTGAACCAACAAACTGGAATATTATAGCAACAATAGAGCACAACACCAATGTAACAAAGTTAAAAATTCTTGTGGTTAAATTCCAAAAAACTTGAACAGTATACAATGTTTTGGAATTATTTAAATAAACCTTCCAATTAGTAC
Source organism: Synergus japonicus (assembly GCA_900474275.1). Classification (NCBI taxonomy): domain Eukaryota; kingdom Metazoa; phylum Arthropoda; class Insecta; order Hymenoptera; family Cynipidae; genus Synergus; species Synergus japonicus. The sequence goes on from UCOH01005710.1 coordinate 110,732, forward strand.
AGAAAGTGGCATTTCAGATTACTGCTACATGCTACAAAAGCCGCCTTTTCTACCCAAATTGATTTTTTTTTTTTCAAGAGTCATAAATTATTCCCAAATATCGGTGGAGTCGACATCGGGCGAGATAAGTAACTAGAGTGAGTTTCCTGTAGCTGTAGCATCGCCTCTTCTTTGAGCCAGACCATTACACCGTGTAAAAGCCGCGACATTGGCTATCTCTGGCGCGATAAGAAAACAAGACGAAAATTACGTCATGCCTGTCTCACGATCCGAGGTAGAGTTAATGTGTTGACAGCGACGGATAGTGTATTAATGCTGTTTGTCTAATACACGTTTCAGGCCAAACATGAGGAGACAAACGAGCAGGTAGATGGGCACTAAAGAGGAACTGAGACAGCTAAACAAACATCCAGTCTCGTTCGGCACACGATGTGTCCTAGATGATCTCATACATAGACCAACAATCTCAATACATGTGTTTTACTTTTCTGAAAATACTCCCTGACAAAGAGGGAGACCTCTTTTTATTTCATAATAGCTTTTTGGATATTCGTGGTTTGTGGCGTGTGATATTGAGTCACAAAATAATTTCTATAACGTAAACATATTAAGTAACAAAATATACAGAGATGTTCTTGTCAGCTCTGTTTAGATAGATGATTCTTGAATAGATCATTAGAGGACTTGAAATCTATGGTTGAAAATATTGTGACAAATTGAACACGAATTGTGCAAATGTCCATACTAAATGAGATTATTGTGCATTCATTGAGAGCAATAATGGACTTCATAATGATAATGTGGATAATAAATAGCCCGCCATTAAGAGTTTAATTAATCCACTGCTGGTATTTAAATATATTATGTGCATTCCATACCTGACAAATTAAAATAAATTCATATTTACTCTCTTGGGGCTTCCATATTCGGTTTTATCTCTAAATTGCTTTACCGATCAATCAGTAAAAGTGTCGTAAATAAATTAAATCCCATATTAATCTACAGTCGTTTGAATGATATGAAGGCCTTTCGAATACTCATTACGGGCACATTTCACTTGAATCAACTCTTGTATCCGTGTCGATATCGCGTGTTTTATTTGCGAGTATCATTGCGCAAGTCATAAGTAATATGTATTACATTATCCAGAGAAATGACCGAGCTAACCGTGACGATAATGACCGCGGAGGAAGCAATTAACGGTAGCAATAAACATTCTGTCTCTATCCTAGTCTGACTAGGTTTCTATCTCCATGGGATCTTGCAATGGGATCCATCATCTAAAGATCGACTACTGTAGCTGCTGGTTGGCCTTGAAGAGCGAAAAAACTGAGTGATATCCAGCTGCGAATTTAACATGATCTGCTTTTTTCCTTTTTCGTTATCACGACCTATTGGAATGTAGAAGGCAAAAAGTGATGCCCTTTGAAATGTATTTGATTCAGGGTGGTGGACTCTGTACCTAGAACAGTAGCGTGGCTACAGGATATCTGAAGCGGAGGTAACATTAATAAAGGTTTATTAAAACACGTTCTGATAATTGGAGTCGATAATGACATGAAAGTTAATCAAGATAGCTGTGATGATGATGAATTATTACTAATGGGTTATAATGTTAAATAGCAGGAGGTGGATGGGCAAATATGTATGGTTAGTACAATCATTCTTCAAAAACTCCTTGACATTTCACTTTCTCTTAGTAATGTCACAATATGGTAAAATAAAATTAATATCTTCAGTAAGCTCTGTCAATTGTTGCTACACACGGGGCTTATTTTTAAAATTCCTAACTTTACAATTTGTTACAAATTCAACGCAAGAATTCATCTGAGAGTATGAAAATATATTGAATTAAATCAATTTTCGCCAATGAAATTCAGAAACTCGTAAAAATATTGATATCCCTGGTTGAGAAAGTATCAGGAAGATTTTGAATCAAATTTCCAAGTCCTTGAAAGATGTAAAGAGGACATAAAATTGTGGGAAGGGGACATAAAATTGGAGGAAGACGCAGAGGTCCGGCGGTCGGACGGGTGATCAGGAAGGAGCCAACGGACCGGATCGGAGCGGCATTAAACGAAATTAAGCAATTAACCATTTAATCGAATTAGCACACCGTGCGTGGTTGCACAGCCTATATAGCTCAACTCGTTCGGATGGAACGCCGGTTAGCAGGTCAGGATCCTGCTGGACGGATTCTGACGTCCTTAATTAATTAACGACCCTTGAAAACGTATACCGACTATAAGAAATAGAGGCCGTCGAACCGGGTTCGGTATCCCGATCCAGATACATTTGCAGATCGATCGATGCATCCAACTTCTTTTGCTTAGCGCCAAATCGTCCCTGCGGATAAAAAACATTTCGCGACTTATACGGACACGCGGGCTACTACGAACCGGATGCCTGCTTTAATTGAGCGATTGTACCGGGTGATACACTCGAACTTAATTCATCATTTCTATCGCATTTATTGTAAAAAACATTAAACGCTAAGACAAATCGTGTACTTTCATTTGGCGCACGCGGTCTACCAATTAATAAGTATTAGGTATACAACGCACTTTGGATCAACAGTTGTCCTAAAAATCGACGCGGGAAATATTTAAAATTTACTAGTATGTAATAGTAATCTTGTTAATTAGCGGCCACATTGCTTCAAATTTTAATTAGTTCCACACATTGTTTTCTGGGAAGAGAGGCACTCTAAATCATGAGGTTTCCAGAATGCCAACTTAGTTGATTCATTCGAGAAGGAGAAAAAGTTAGGTGGGATGAAGTATGCGTCCTTCGCCGATTTTTGCTTAATTGAAAACAGTTTTAAAAAAGTACAACGTCTTCTTCGCTTACACAGGGCACCCTAAAAATTCACAGGACGGAGAATTACGCACGCTCGACTAAACGACCACAATGCGGAGAAACGAGCGGTGATTCTTATCTGGATTTTGGGATATTTTAAGAGCTTCCATCGAATGCGGCACGCCCCTGCCAGTATAAGTGTCAGGATTGCCGTGTTGATGGCAAATTTGAACGGGTATTTGACCATCGAACTGGTACCTGCTACGCGGAATACAAAATTGGCTAGTCTATTATAAGAAATAGATCGGCTTTTATGAGTGAGGGTTCAAGGCGGAAAGTCTGACGCTCCATTCCGTCACAACACCATGTCAATCCCCTGTCAAGCCAGATTAAGCAAATAGCTGGTGTCATGTAGACACGGTTTATCAAACGGTCACTCACACTACTGTGGATCAGTGGATCAGTGGAACGTACGACGGTCCATCGAAGACAAAAAAAAAATTCGTCGTTTCAAGCCTTTTAAAATTCATTTATTCGATTTAAAGAAATTTTTTATTTAAACTAGTATTTCATTCGCGCGCTTATGCTAAAATATCTTAATCTTCAATAATTTGAATTTAATCTGAAAAACCCGTTCTGTCATAAAAACTGCTTTGAGTGATTTCAAGAGATTTTAATATTTTTTGAAATAAAGGTGTGTTCAACCAAATACATATAATATATGGATTTAAACAAAACTTTGTGGTATAAGAAAACAGTTTTCTTAATCTTTCAGGTTTAAATTGCTCGAATGAAATATTCTGATGGTAGATTTGCAGATGCAAGAATATAGTTTCTCACGTATATGTTTGTGAGCATGTTTCTTTTTTAGAGACAAGGAAGACACGGAGGACAACGGAGCATGAATTTCCGCTGGCCAGGTCGATGGCCGACGATCCCCGAAAGAAAGAAATCGCGGGCATAATTAGCGAATGATTGATCGATGCGTGTCGACGTAGCTATGCATGCGCATTGCTCCAGCCTCTTCAACCTTCTCTCTTCTTACTTTCTGACTTTTTCTTTTACCTTAATTTAGTGTCCTCGTATACGCGTATATATGCAGGTGCTTTTCGGGTAAGCGCGCCGACGGACGTACGACAATGCGTTACCGGACTTCTGTATCACAACTTACACATTCCTACCCAAACGTCTCATTACCCTCGTTTTTCGTTCCCCAATTGTCGTGTTTTACTCTTCTCAAAAGGAAACCAATTTGACTTTTTGAAGCAAACTTTTTTATGCGAATAAAACCTAAGTAAATACAAGTAAAAAGTAGATCATTTTATAAGAAGGCAGTAAACGAAATAATCTGAAAGGATTTCTGTAATCCTCAAGACAAATCCCAATTTTAAGGTCTCCTGGTAAACCAGCGAAGACTCTCTTACGCGAGTAATCAAATTTAGAGGATGTTGAAGAGGTTTTGAGAGAACGAGGTCCGTCCAAAGTTATCCGCAACGATTATTAGAATGAAAGTCGATAAAGACAGGGATTACCGGTTTCGAATACCGTAAAATTCTACCAGAGAAAATCCCTTCTTCTCACTTTACGACTTTGTTTTGAATTTCGTGTCTTATTGCTTCTCAGACATTTTACTCTGATTGACGACTGGATAATTGAATTTCATTTTCTTAATACTTTACCATTAGGAAGGCAACATCTTATAATAGCTGCTGGATGCACTTACCTGAAACAGAAAAAAAATTATTTTCTTTTAGAAATTTATTGTACTTTCGTTTCGTCAAAAAGTAGCCAATGAATGCTAAATTTTAAATAAATAATTGATTAAATTAATAAGTATGAAAAGTAAAGAATGTTTTGTCTGAATTTAGACAAGTTTCGAGATCAAAGATTATGTTTAATTTCATTAAATTAGAATTAAAATTTTTATATAAAAAATATATGTACAGTGCTTGTGTGCACTTACTCACGCATTCGGTCACGAATACAGAAGTACCCAAAAAAAGGGGGGTTCTTAGAATGGATAGCAACTGTATGTTAATTGAATGCGCATCCGAATACGGAATAAGGATGGTAGTTGTCAACCTCCCTACTCGAGTACCTCCCTCTTTATTCACCTCCTTTCCTCATCGTCATGGTTGTCGTCACCATTGTGAAAATATATATAAGAAGACACTGCATGAGAAGACGAAAATATCTTTCCTGCTTTTTCATTTTCCTCTACTGTAGCCTACTCAACATATCAAGAGAAATATTTTTTTTTATTTTCAGCAATAAGCCGTGTTGAATTTTTGTTGCTCATGCGACTCTATAGAGGCACGATTGATTTGTTTATATTTATAGTTCTTGAAATTTGTGAATCTCGTAATGGGATAAGTAAATGATTTAAATTTAAAACTCGTTCAAATTCCACACTCCTTCTTTTAAATCGGTACCGTGGCGCCAGTGTGTAAGCATATAAATAAGCAAATACAAGAAGTTGGACCACTGGTCGCCGATTCGTCTGGTCCATCTCTTCCTTCTGTTCCATTCTACTTGCACATGTCGTTCCAGGAACTGTTCCCTGGCGTCTTGACAAGAAAACAGGATAAGGAAAATTATTGCCGGATTTAAGTTCGACGTACCTCAGTGTCCAGGGGCGTCTCAATCGAGCAATAAAATTCGTGACCACCACCGTGGAGCTGTACAATATATTACACTAGACAAAAAATATGCAGAGCGGATTCAGAGATGACTTTTTTTCAACTGTAATGTCTTGTATTCACTGCAATCTATTATTCTCTGTAAACTGTAATTTATTCCTATAAGAATCTCAAAATTGGGTTAATCCTATTTTGGAATGATAAATTTCTTTGCAGCAGAAGAAATTAGTACTTTTAAAGTGATAAATTAAATCTTTTTTACAATTCAAGCAGCAGAATAAATATGTGCTACAAGTATCCTCCAACCTTAAGCGGGAAATCGAATTATCTGTATACATAGAGGATTGATTCATTTTGCGGATAAAGTTTGAGCGAAATAGAATTTCTAAAATCTTCTTTCGCTGATACAGGTCTAAGGCGTTCTTAGGTCGGATTTGCATTGGAGCTGGCGACATTTACCTATTGAAAGCAATAAATTGGAATAGAGGAGGTGCACAGAGCAACTCACATTCAAGAGGTGTTCTAGCCTGTCTATCAAGGCGACGCTACTGATCTAAAGATATCCTTCTTAGGTGAATTCACTACCTTGTTGGATAATAATTGGAATATATTACACCATTCTTTCTCCATGTTTTCCTAACGATGAGGTGACAGTTTGGGAAAAGGAATTTTTCTCTCTTTTAGGTATAAGAACACACTGTTGACTAGAATAAATTTCTATAATATCTGTTTTTATATTCTATCATAATCCTGGCACTGGTACTTAAAAAATTATTTTCACAAGATGATATCATTGAGGAAAGCATACTTGAAGAGTTAAAGCACATTTATAAAATCGTGTGTGCTTTTAAAAATATTATTAATCTACTACACAAGTCAAGAGTCTGTAAACGGAGAAATTGCAGAAAATTCCTAGATTGTTCTTTACGGTTAGTAATTTCCCTCGTATTAAACGTGGGTACGTTGACTTGAGACTGATTTTTTTCGCTGAACAAAGTGGAAAACTTTTTATATCACGCCTCGTCTATTTTGAGTATCTAGATTCTAGTGGCACCACCCATACGGATATATCTCGATTACAACTCGGCGACGTGGTTTTACTCCCTCAAGCTATAGGTACTTAAAAAAAATCTAGACCACCCAGCGACCCTTTTCCTCGGTGCGTGAAGGGGTGCACAATTCACGCATTGCACACATACTTTTCCGATGGTGCTTCACTGCAGCGTTGCACTACATATATGTGTACTCACTATACACTCCCCTGGCTAAGAAGAGAACCTCCAAGGGCCTCGGGGGTGAGGGGTAGCTTCGTTAGCTCACCGACGAGCTTAATGTGTGTTGGAGCCACGGTTGGAGCTTAGCTGCTGGTCTCCTCCTAGATATGGATCGTACGATAGTGCAGTAGGGTTATTCTTGGGGTAGGGTAGGGATCGCAAAAGTGCGAAAAACGTAGGCAAGGGGTTGCTATGTAGAATAATCCCTCCGTAGTATCTGAGATATTAAAAAAAATATTTTACAAAGCATAAAGAGTATATGTTTAATAATAACAATTTAATAAAATTTCCTCTTTCTAATTGTAAAATTAATTCTAAATCTGAGTTCCATGTAGTCTTTAAATATTATTTACTCGTAGTTGATTGATTATTAATTAGCAGTCCGGGACGTGAGGCCTCCCCTAAAAAGTTCGACCATATTCACACATATAAAGAATAAAGAAATAAGAAGAATAGAGAATAAACAAAGAAAAATAAATAGATTGTCTTTTCACACCACTGTATACAAAATTATGGAACGTGCAAAAAACGAATAAAAACAGCTTGCAAGAATTTGCTCTGGATTTCTCTACTTTTATCTAGAAAGGAAAAAAAACATGAAGGTGGGAGAAGAGACGGACGAATATGAGAGATGTAGGCACAACGTGAAGAGGGTTGAGGGGGATGAAAGAGGGTGCACACTGCACATATGTGGGTACATATGCATGCAAAGATGCGTAGAATGTGCGCGCGAGTTGTATTGCGACTTACACTCTCACCAGGGCGGTGCACTCTGGTGCATCGATCTTGTAGCCTAGCTACCCCCTTTTTTTTCTCGCTCCTACATACTTGGCTCCGTGCACTTATATGCGTAGACAGGCAGGTATAAGCACCTCCCTTACGCACAAGGGGTTGAAAAAGTAGGATTTTCATCGGACGACGTCGGCTTCCAGTTGCAAAAGCTTGAAGGAAGATAAAAAGAAACTCGCTGAGGGTGGGAGGGAGAAAGTTGCGATGCAAACGCGAAAAGTGCGTGAACGTGTTTGTGCAAGTGGTGCAGGAAAGTCACGAGAAAGGATCTCATTAAAATAAATAAGCGGCGTATACGCACCCACTTTAATCACGCTTCAATCCGTCAAACTTGCTTCACTGATCGACAAGTCCGCCCCAGATTTCGCATTTCAGGAATTAAAGTTGTACTTTTTATATTGAAAAAGTAGATGGAAAAAGGGGGTGGAAAAAGGAAAAATGATTTAAACTATACCGATATTTTAAAGTTTTTTTTTTTTTTATAGAATCGACTTACGTGTTATAAATAAACTATTGTTTTCACACACTTGCAACCAAGCGAGACGTTTTTGCTTATCGAAGAATCGTAATTCCTGAGCTTATAATGTGCATTTGTTCGCTTGTCAGAATCACTTTTGCATTCCGATTATCGATAGTTACACCACGTGAAGCTTAAACTCACTTCATAGAAGGCTGGGGATTTATAATTCGCTGGTAAATGTTTGTTGCGATATGTCTTGAGCGTTACTAACGCGTCAATAGGCGCGAGATATTCGTAATCGACTCAAGAAGCGACATGCGTGTAAGCAAACAAGGTAATGTGCAAAATGAAAAAAATACGTGTCTCCATTCTGCATCTTTCACATGCTGGTGGTTTTGCGAGTTTTCACTATAATACACCTACGAAATCTAACTCATCGAATTCTGGAATTATCTATTAACAGATTGAAGAGAGAGAGGAACAAGAAGCCAGTGTGGAATCTGATGAACGAATCGGAAGATATGCTAGGGAGTGAATTTGTGCGCAAAAGCGGCATTCCTTTGATTTCCGGTTGCGCTTCAATCTAGTGAAATTACACGTAATTACGCGTGCACACGCTTAAATATGTTAGATTAAAAGGAATTCAGCGAACGGCAGGTTAGTTGACTCAGATCGGAGCGTAATTACGTACCCATGCGAGTGTCACGACATCAGGGTAACGGACTAAAGCAGCGTTCAATTAATATTAATTAAAATGGCAAGGGGCAAGTACGTAGATAATTATGCGACTCTATTTGCACCCCGTCAACAGTTATACCTCCTTCATCTAATCGACGCATAAACTTCGTCACCAGGTTCTTGTTTAAGCCTCTCGTATATCCTCGCGAGAATTTACGCCCTGTCATGACAAATTACAATGTGGCAGTCTAGTTTCGTTTTAATTCCCAACGAGGCACACTCTGCCTTTGCAAAAATATCGGATAATTATAGGCCTTACATTCTCAGAATCTATATTTGAAATTTCGCCATTTTTCTGTCGTATTTTTCAAATTTAATTACGCCCTCGATTTCCTGTAACTATGAAAAGCAATCGGAATGTTATCCGCTTCACGCCGTCCAACAAAATACGCAAAAAGTTTTGTATGCCGGGTTTTTTGAACTCTAATCGTTCGTGTGAGAGGAGACTATAAGAGTAATAAACTGCGTGATTATGTTAATCAATGCGTCGATACATAGCAGAAGAGACTCATTTCTGAAAATAACGTGTTTTCAGACTCTTTTTAATTTACGACCATCTTCGTTTTGGCGGATTACTTCTGCATTTTTGCTTCATTTGTTGCCAAATCGAGCCTCATAAAAAGGTGTTTTATTTATTAGCCTTTTATTTATTATTCGTTGGGATTATTTTGGTCTTACTTATGATATATCATTTCTTTTGTGGTAGACGTACTTATATATATAAGCATCACTGCCATTTATTTATTGATATTATTGGATTTATTATCCTCGATTAAAATTACAATGATTTAATCTCTTTTTAAAAAGAGTATAAATTTACAGGCTTGGTAAAGAAAGGAGAAATCTGCTTCTCTCTCGCCTTGAATAGTAAGGAAATCGTCAATCCGGAAACGGAAGCTGGGCTCTCTATCTTCAAAGTACAATTCTCATGCTCGTAATCGTGATATGTGTTTTTTGTGCGCCTGCGGTTCATTCGTGTGCCGCTTTAAATGCATGAGACCACCAGGATGGGCTGGCCACATGGCTCAGAATTATACGTATATACAGAGAATAAATTCATATGCCGCAGACTAGGGCGTATTCGCCACGCTCTAGTTGCTATTGACTCTTCATTTCGTTATCATCCATGGAAAGTATGTTCGCTTTCTAATAAGATTATATAATCTTATCCATTTTACGACTCATTTATTCTGATAATACAAAACAGATTAAAGCCTTATATGATAAAACAAAAAAGAAACAAAAAAAACAAAAAATGATTACATGTTCTCAAAGTACTGAAGAATGTTCATGTGCTTTAAATCGCGCACATTCCAATCTTAAATAGCGCTCGCACAGGCAATGTGAAGATTCTTAATGAAAATTAATGTAGAATGTTTATTGCAACGCAGCGACATGCAAACTGCGCGATTCGCGAGAATTACAGACAGCTTGTTGATTTTTCTTTGGGAGTAAAAGGAGACCATCCAGGTGTACTGATTTAAATCAGATATTAGGGGCAACATAGTATCGTTAATTATTGTCACGTGTGGAATGTCGTACGTAAGGACGCGTGTCTGTAATTAGGTGGTCCGCCGATATCGATCGTGTCACTCTCGATACGAGCGAGCCTGCCATGTCAAATCGACAAGAACGATCAGCAAGATCTTCGCAATCGATCGATTCAACAGACACTCCTTCACGATCTCCACTCGGGCGCACAATTACATCTTGCAGAAAAAAGAATATTTGGTTAATTAATTTGGCGTTAAATTAATTTGATGTCAAATTAATCTCGGGAGTTTTATCCCTTTCGCTGAGTCACCTTCGAGACATACGTTTCTGTGCAGAAATCTGCGGAAGACAGATTTCAGCCTTCGACCTTCACGAATCCATCGATCAGAGATTCAAAAGGGGTCGAAAAGCAACCGGAAAAAGGCAGCATAGGAGCGAAAATCGAACACCATTAATTTTCCTAATGGATGGGAGTGTGTGCTTCTGCCTTCCTCCTAAGCATCCCACGCAACGTCATCGAGAACGAGAGTTCTGCCCGAGTGTGGGCTTACAAGAGTATCTCGAGTGTACATATATATATATATATATATTATAATATCGATGCAAGAAAATTACAATGCAATTTATATATCAATTGTTAACAGAACTACGGAAATGTTCATTGCAGAAATGTTTGACAAATTAATCAATCCCACGTACCACCGATTAGAGATGAAATTAATTTTATTCAAGTGGAAATATATCTAGTTGTTCAATGATATTTATAAAAGTGTATTCAATTGTTGTTAAATTTTAGTTTTTATTCCACATTCAAGATTTATAACACGTGTTTTCGAGTGAGTCGTAAAGTTTAAATGTGCTGTTGAAAGATTTGAATCAAGTTTCATACACATGCTATAGCAGTTTTTTTCACTCTCATAACTAAAATTTAATGTCGAGTCTCCATTAAATTTCAATTTAAAAATCGTATAAATCATCCCAGTGGTTTCACTTTGACATTTTTTTCCTTCAAGTGAATAAATAGACCTAAATGCTCTCTCTTACCGAAAAATTTAGTTGGCTTTGAAAATTTTCATATTTTTTTTGACGTAATTTTGTTTTCCATGGAAGAAAAAAATGTTAACACCACCAACCAGTGGATTAATGTGAATTCAGTCATTTTTCCAGCCCTGAAAAAATGATTATATTCCACATCTTTCCTGCCTTCTGAACAATGTAAACCCTTTTCATATGTCATTCTTTTTCTTCTTTCTCTTCTTCGTAACTATTCCTCGCGTAATGAGATTTGCCTTGAAAAGCGCGTGCCCAGTGGAAGAAAGACTGGAGTAGATATAGAAGAAAGAGTTTGCAAGAGGTGCATAAGAAAAGAAAAACGGTGAAGTCAGTAATCCTGTGTCGGCTCGTTAACTAACATGCGCTTGCTAATAAGTCATTAGGGGATGGCTGTAGCTTGGCATGATTGCAAACGTATACTATATAGGAAACCATGCGCGTGCGTGGAGGAGGTGCGTGTATCACCCCTTTAGAGACAGAATGCGTCTTGTTAGCGACACCCCTGGCGTTGGACGAGAGCCTCTTTCTTCTCTCTTTTGCCCTTCTCCTACCCACGTAAGCCTCACACTATTATATGGATACTCGTGAGAAGACACATTAAGCTTAGGGCCGAACGAGTGTGCAATGTGCAATATGCAACGTGCATGCTCTCGCGTATGCCTAAGAGTACGCGTCCTCCAACACCGAACCCCCCCTTTATAGAAGTGAGAAGCCATGATTTTTGCCCTGTGCCACTCATCTATACAACTACAAGGCGTGAGATATTTCATTGCAGCGTTCGAGTGCCATGCAATATTTTTTAATTTGACATTCTTCTTTTATTCTTAACCCTAACCAGAGAATTTCATTTTAATTGGGTTACACCGGATGTTATTGCAATCAGTTTCACCTCCACTTTCATTTTCAGACTGTTTAATTATAATTTAATTTAAAAATTGCAAGAATTTATAATTATTATACTGAATTGATTTTGTTAGGCAATGATCGTTATTCTTCTTGAAGAATTTAAAATGTAATATTCCACTGGCTAAGTTATGGCTCATAACGGAAACTGCAAATCAAGTCAACATATACGTTAAATTCTTTTTAAACGTATATTATACATGATAAGATACATTTTATAGAGCAAGGGACTTCCGATATCAGTAAAAGACAAGAGTAATTAACAATTCGCAGGAAGTGGAATATTTCATGTTTTTATGACAGAGACAAGTGTATAAAGCGGATTGTGTAATGTTTTCCAGGTTTATTTGATAACGGTCTACCAAGTTGCATGTATGGATTTCCGGCTTTCGGCACGTCAACTCAGATTTACAGAAATGGATTTACGAATGACGAAGACAAACGATAAATTAATTATTCTGTACTTTCCTAAGGAAGTAACAGGCTGGAAGGTAATATTTTTGTCATGAATCATGTTCCTATGTATTATTGAGTCTCGGAATCTCTAAGTTTAAATGAACACGTGTCAATCTTCTCGACTGCTAGATGTAATAATTATTCTTCTATCTTGATTAATTGTTGGGCCTATGTTTTAATAATTCACTCGAATTATGCGAAAAATAAATGATCGATAATCATTAGCGTCTACATTGGATCGGGAGGGTACGTTAATTACAGTACGAAATTCGATTGATCGATGGAAGCAGGTTGGATTTCGCGTTGATTTACAGACTTTGTCGACAAATACCTGTCATCTTGTAAGTTCGTGGGCGTCATCCAATATGTTACAGACAGATGTACAAACGATTCTCGACCTCACTTATCCTCGAGGCATGCATAAATTACGTTTAATTAACGGCGCTCTCTTGACGCGAGAGACGACAGGAGCGCAAAAAAGAAAAACATGGGGTAATACGACATGTGTAGGAAATGTAAAATCCTCCCCTGCATGAACCACCCCAGGCACTTGCTCGCATCGTGTAGCATGGGAATGGTAACGGTAAAGTTGTTGTAGGAGTCGAAGACTCCAAGAGGTGACTTGTCTGGCTAGTACTGGTATTTTACTAGGTCCCCTTCACAAAATATCTTGCTTCTTATATTCTTGCTCTCTGCGACTGAGACTGAGACTGGCTACATAGCTCAACGTGTTTCTTTCTTATGTGTCGACCACTGACAGCCCTGGAGTTACTTTCTCCAACTTATCACAGAGGTCACCACTTACTGAGCTTAAAAACTTTCCTGACCTAAGACACCCTGCGGTATTTTTTCAGCTTGAATCATGGATATAAATTCCTGAATTTTTAATGTCGCCTTGAAATATTGAGCATTGTTAAGGTGCCCTATTTCAAAGTAAACCACCCACTCTCATTTTGTTTGAAATTATTCTATTCAGAAGATTCTATCCTAAAAATATTCAAATTTAAGTAGAATTTGTGTCGAACAATAAAGTATCACAGCTTGAACTGAATAGACAGCTATTTTCAAGAATACTGATATCCGAATTTAGAAAATATTTCTCTGAATGAAGAACCTTTGTGAAGCTCGAATAATTAAAAACGGTAAAATAAACAAATAAATAAATGCATAAAACTTTCCTGACCTAAGACACTGCAGTATTTTTTCAGCTTGGATTACAATTTCCTGAATTTGTAATGTCACCTTGAAATATATTTAGCATTGTGAAGCTAGAATAATATTTTTGAGTTTAATTATTAAGATCACAATACTGGGTATCTGAGAGTAATAAAATTGAGACTTGAACGCATTTATTATTTTCGAGAAGGATTCTTTACTGTAGAGTGTCCTATATAGGCAAAGTCGTTATCCAGTAAAGTACTTGTATAAATCAAATGGTATTGGTGTCCACCCACGGAAAGCAATCGTTGGTACTTGGGACACTCAGATAGGCTTATGGGTAGTTAGACTCCTCCCGGTCCTTGCACATTATGGAGTCCATAATTTTAATCGTTAATATAATGTGCTGAATATGTATATTCGATTATTCGATTTGAGTGTCTTCGCACCTGCGGTGAGAATCGATCCACATAAATCATGAAAATCACGTCAGAGGTATAAAAGGAGTCGAGCGATTGGTTTCTACTGGGAATTTAAAAATAATTTTAATCATTACGTTTTATGTGGGCACTTTTCGAATCTCTTTTATATAATTTATTGCTGACAATAACAATTATTCTCAAGGTTACCGGCCAAATTTATATTTATGTGCTAGGAGTCTAATTAATCGCAGGTTCGATTTGCATATCTTTGAAGGCTCACGGAAGTAAGTGTTAAAAGGTAATGATAGAAAATGATGCAATAAATGGAATACTCAAATACTAATGACTCAATTTATAAAATGGATATTCGATTTCTCATAAATAAATAATAAGTTAAGATTTGGGCAATTCGAATAGTCTGCTAAATAGTTAGAAACTTTCTGAATGATAGACATATTTGCTAAATATTTTTAGCAAATATATCTTTAATTATAGTTAGAAATATGGGATTGTTAACTGCTAGGTAATTTTTTATGAGGTATGATATTATGAAAGCTGTAATTGAATTCAGTGGATAGCAGAAACGGAATGAATGACCTGCTGTCAATGCAGCAGAAGCGCGTTAGATTTGAACATACGAGTTGTCCAATTTGATTAGACGAATGGTTACGGCTATGGTTCGCGTAAGCAAATAATATCATTCACGGCCTTCGATTAGCATAATTTGATATTCGCGGATTGGATGACGTATTTATTAATGGTAATATGTCTGCATGGCGTTTTAGCATGGCCGGCGAACCATGGCACGTACAATGAGTGTTTGGAATAACATGATTGTTCCACTAATATTCTTTCCTCGTGACAAATGGCGTTTCCTGTTGATTTACCGATTACCTGCTTAAAATGTTTTGAGCACTCGATAATATAATTAGTTCATCAAAATCATTATTTCAAAAGTTGCCGAAAATATCATTGGTACAGCTTTTTCTTTTGTCTTTCTACGGTTCTTCTTCTTTTTCCCCTATCGTCGTTGCAATGCGAATTGTGGTTAGCGGTTTGTTTCGCTTCACGGTTCTTCCAAACGAGGAGGGGCGTTAATGCTTAAAGACTCCAAATAATCGTTCAGCCTGAGGCAATCAGTGCAAAAAGTTCAAAGGGTAACAAAAAATGATTCTTGCAGTCAAGAGCCACCCCCAACTCTCTTCATCTTTAGTAACGCTTAAGATGCATTTGAGCAATGAGGAGATAATTTTTTAAATATTTTTTTCCCGTTTCCAATCACAGTTTATTCAACTTGTGAATGTAATAAAAAAGGATGAGATCAGGTTAAAATAAATGAGAACAAAAACAGCGTCAAATTGGCAATGAATCGGAAGGGTTGGAAATTCATTGAAGTTAAAGCTAAAGCTTTTGGATGAGTCCAATCGACAATAAATAAACGAGCTATTTAACAAGAGAGGTAGATTCACAGCGATCTGTAATAAAAAAAGGTTGTTTCTGCAAAAAAACACAGGAGCGAGTGAAGTGAACGAAATAATAACCACGCTGGCCGATTTATTAATTTAACGACGAGCCGCAAAAACCGGCCACTCGTTCGAGAATACTCGGTCCAGGGACAAATGTTTGACCGGACCAAACACGAGAGTTAAATTCTGAACGGTTCGAAAAAATAGCCGAAGGGACACCGCGACGAGCTGCAGAGTGAAGGGAATGAAGCGAGTGGTGTGGGCTGGTACACGTTTGGGTTTAGACGGCAAATGAAACATATTGATGTTTGCAATTAAATTGTCCAGACAATGGACAAATATCGATTCACTCAGTCCCAACCGGCGATTCGATTTAATAAATATCAGCCGATTAATCGTTCATCCCCTCTTCCTTCGAGCCACCAACTTCAACCAGAGAATGCCGACGCACACCGAACTATATTTTATACGAATTCTCGCGTATTTGTTCGTTCGTTTATTTTATGCTCGTTACACTCGCTCCTCAGAGCTTTTGGCCCGTTTGCATTTCATTAACTCGGTTTCGCAGGGAGGTCTCTTGATTTTCTTTCTGCATTGCGAAAAATAAAGTACGAAATGAACTGAGTCTTGGAAATATGTAGGTTCTTTTGGAATCCGGAGGGGCTCGTTTTCGTTATAACTCTCTTGGAACCCGAAACTTTCATGTCTTCAGTTTCTAGTGTGTGTACACACAAAGGAGGCTATTTCATTTTGAGTAGGAAAGATTTTTTAAGTACTTACGAGGCGTAGGACATAAGAATATGAATTGATCAGTGAGCCATGAGTAAAGAAGCCTTTTCTATGTACAGTACAGAACATGCAACCGATACGTACTTACAACTCTTCCCTCTACCCTTTATTATGTGGCTTGTAGTCGATTTTTCCATGGGGTTTCCTGTCACTTTCAACACCAAGCCTGAGAGTAAAACAAGTTTAGACAGCTGTACATTGCTGTACCTATTGCAAAATTTATGCACCCAGGCGAACTGCAAAAATATATATCTTTTCATGTACGAAATGTTGATACAATATCGAGAGAAACTATATCTTATCCTATGTATTGTCACTTTACTTTTAGTTTCGGTCAACTAACAGGTCAAGGCGAAAGAAGATGTACTGCCCATTGAATTGTTGGGCGTGAAATATTTGCGCCTTCTTATCATTTTGCATATCGTGAACTACCATGTGCGCTTTGAGATAGTCGCGAAAAGGTTGAGGAATGTAACCAGGAGTGCAAAGTGAGATTAGACCATTGGAAGAACGATTCACGATCTGACTATCGCGAATCATGAAATATCGGTCATTGTTAGCCGGCTACCGATAGAAACCGAAAGATACCGTTTGAACAAATTATGGCCTTAGGCCAGTTAAAATCCTAAGTGCTCTGTAGAAAATCACTGATTGCATTCTCTTCAACGACAATTTTAAATATTCAAAATGTTAAAAGTCAAACATATATATTTCTGATATTTTATTACGTGTCGACAAAGTGTTACTACAATTGAAAAATTCTCATAAATCATTCATTAGCTAATACAGCTGGTACTTTTTTCAATGACCGAAGCAATCTAAAATTCGAGACATTCTTCTTCATGTTTTTGGAAGCCACGTGCCTTCTTTTAGACGTGCTTGGCCTTCATTAAACTGTTTTACATCTATTTTCTATAAAAGACATTGTCTAGAAAATTTAATTCTTACACCCTCGAAAAGTTTTTAACGAAAACAGATGACCTTGTCTCATAAGTCATGTGGTGGCACAAAACTGACATGGAACTCAAAGTATGTCAAAATAGAGCGCGTAAAGTGTTGCGGAAGTACTTTGTCATCGTCAACAGTAAGACTTTCCCAAGGGACTTGTTCGCCAACAGTGAAATTCTGAAAGCAGGCCGATCGATATAAATTACTTTTCTCAGATCAATGGAACGTGATGGATGCTCAAATACTTTCCACGCAACACGCGCACACCTGACGAGGATGACGACGACAACCCGCGGGTGGACAAAAGCGACAGCGACGATCGAACGAGACGTGAGTCGACTCAAAAGCTGTTCACGAGCCGATCGAATCGATCCCTTCCGGTTCCCTTTTATATCGGACCGCCATTGGCGCAAGCCACAAGTACTCAAGAATGTTTCGAAAATTTCAATTCATTCGCACCTGCCGCTGGACATTGCTTCGAGCCAGGTGCCCTGACTTTTGCAGATCGAAGTCTTGAGGAAAAAACTGTCGTGTGGCTTGTTCATTGCACATGCAGAAGTCACACTCCTTTTTCGATAGATGCTCTCTTGCATTTCCTTTTATGTACCATAAAATAATACCTTCCAACATTTGGTACCAAAGACTGAACGCAGTTGAAAGTATAACTAGATACATGTATCACTTGAGTCTTCCAAAATGTAACATCGTGCACAAAACGATCTTTGATGGCATTTTCAGTTTGGCTCACGATTATGACTATCTTGCAATCAAGAAATGCAGTTTATTCTCTTGCGGGCGGAGAAAGTAAACACTGAACAGTAAATGGAAGAGTATACACGGTATCTGAACTTTATCTGCAGAGAAAAGTAAACCTTATGTGATCACGATTTTTTCCACAGGAACTTTCTATTTTAACGTGATCCAGACGACATTTTCGAGTGCAGATGCAAGAACTGTTGCACTTGTACCGGTGCAAGAGCACCTAAAAGCATATAGGTATAGTCTGAAAGTCAGGATGGACAAATGGTATGACAAAGCGCATACCATCACGTAGAAACCGACAGAGTTCTTTACCTTCAAGTTCTTGGGTATTACCAGCACCGCGACTCAGACGCAGACGGTGTACTCGACACAAACAAGACTAAAATAAAATTGCTTATAGCTTTTTAAAGCATTGATGAAACACTAATTAAATACTCTAAATTCATTCAAGAATTGTCTTTCAGGGATGATTTTGTTCCATTTTTAACTCGTACCTTTTTATCAGGCGAAACATTAGGAAACTTTGAGAAGTTTTAAAAGACCTTTGTCAGGTTTTTTGTTGATATAAGCAAAAGGCGGAAAAAAATTATTGAAGAAGCGATTTAGGTGAGATTTTCCTTGTGATTATAGAGAAACAATCAACGAGGAAAAAGGTCAATTTATGTAAACAGGAAAATAGAATTATCCCGATTGAATTTTTTTATGTTGGTTCTGAATTACCTGAACTTCGGATTGGAAGTATAGGCTATGATGAAATGAGTATGAAGGATCTAGATCAAAGTCCACTGAAGGTCACGAGCAAGACCTTGCCAGGAAAATTCATCATTAAAATTCGAAAGGGCAATATCTTAAGGATCCCTTCAACGAATTGAAGGAGTGACCTTTCCATATTGTTTTGGACCCTTCTACGAATAACCTCCGAGAAAAATGGCACTAGTATATGTATACCTCAGTGAAATGAGTCGCAATAGCAAGTCGATAAAACTTAGAATAAGCTTACTTAGACGAAAATTTTATTTTCCGGTTTTTACTGAAAACAGTAAAAATTATAGTTGGTTGTAAAAATGACATTGACGAAGGAACTGTACAAAATGGAAGATTAGTCTAAAATATGTAATAAAGTGTTTAAAAAAGGTGTCTTCAAACTTTCAATCTCTACATCACAGAAAAACTTGGCGGGTGAACTTTCCTAAAAGCGCTTTTCTGAAGTTTATCCAACTAGAATCTACAAGTAGAGTAAGTCTAAAATTATGACAGAATCTATCGTAAAATTTTACACACCTAAATCTCAGGTATTTTCGCGAATTAACGATCAGCTTGGAGAAGACCAAGTTTTGTGAGTTGTTTTACATTTTAAGCAAAGTGTCTTCTGCATGCACTTTGGCTGAGAAGATTCAAGCATAACTGACACTAATCTGCCGTAAATAATTCTTTGCGGTCGATGTCGCCACTCAATTACTATCGAAAAAGACGAGACAACAGTAAACTGGAAAGAGGAACAAAACAAGAGGAAAGAGAATTGGTTATACACCTCGTCGATAACATATACATAGGAAGCCGGTACCAATGCACCGACTCCTACATCGGGTCATCTTTTTTTCTTTTTTTTTTGTAAATTAAGTCTTATATCAGACCTGGGCGAGAGAACGACCGTAACTTCAGGCATTACAATAATAAAGAGTTGGGTTAGGCGTTGGAAGGGTATACGGGAGTTCGAGCATTTCCATAATCCGACGCTCGTCCAGCCAATGAAAAGCTCGGGTTTACGCGGCGGTCGCTTCGGTTGCGTGCATCCGCCACGGGCTTCGCTTAACGAGAATGACCCTTCACCAAATTTATGCCCTTCGAAACGACGACGCTCCCAAAACTTATCGTCCGTTCACAACATAGAAAAAAGGCTACCGTGGTCCAAAATCTCCAAATTCTCTGACTTACGGATGAATATAAGCAAGATTTTAGTTTTTCTCTTTTTTGCATAAATGTAGCCATGCATATTGTAATGATCGTTTCAAAATATTCCAAACATCGTATCATTTTTCTGTACGTAATTTTTTTTAATTGTTTCTAAAAATAATCACCAAGAACTAATAAAACTGTATGTGAAATCTACGCTCTGCAGAATGGTTATTTCAAGTAGCGCGACCAAAGGCGTTATTTCAAATTTAATGCTAATCAAGCATGCGTTACGTGTCGCGCGACAGGACAGGTCTCCCCTTTTACGGATTTCATTGCCGTTTACTTATTTATTATTTAACGACACTACGATTGTACACGCCGTCGAGAAACGAGTGTAGGGCCACTGAGGTAGGGTCCCTTCCATACTTAACCAAAGGCGAAGGACGGAGATGGGATTATAGATCCGTCGAGGGTGAAAAAGGAAAGAGAAACATTTATTCAAAGAGGGAGCTTCAAAGTTCTGTATCGCCAACGGCTATGCGATTGCACCGGCGGAACTTGCAGTGTGTATAGGGCAATGGTCAGAGAAATATGACCGGTGAGAATTGCAAGTATGACGTCATAGACCGAGAATGAAAGAGTATTTACTGCTATAATATTTTTAAGAGCACAAATTTCCGGTCGGGGATTATTATTTCCTTGGCAATATTAACAGAGCCGCAGCTGAAAATATTACAACGAAAATTTACAAGTTCCATGTAACTTAACTTGTATTTCAGATGATAAAATCTTTACTTCTGTTAGATTGTAATTCGTGATGGTTCTATATGGTGCAGAATTGTGAGATAAGTTACGAGTGGGCTGACGGAAGATAATTAAACGATTAAGGTTTAAGAACAATCTTCCCAATATGGCACCTCACATGGAATCTCTATAATCATCCTACACCAGATCTATTCGATAAATACATCAAGGCTGAATTCTCTAATAAAATTACTTGTAGGTTGTGTATTGTACAAGTCAAGACAATTACATAAGATATTAATCATTGGAACATATTGTTAGATAATGATAATAAGAAGCAGATATATTTTACCCGCGTGGGTGAGAGAAATGCTTGATATCTGTCTCCAATAAACTATGTAATAGTCGTTGAATTGAAAAGACCGCAAGAAAATCTTATAAAAGAAGAAAACCTGGTGTAAATTCTCAATGGAAGTTCTTGTTTCTTCCCTTATTATCTGCTAACGAAGACCTGAAATTGAAAAACAAATGAACTAACGTTTAACCGATTCTTCATTATTCCCGCAACAGTCTCGTCGGCTAGTTCCTCGCCTCTCTGGAAAGTTTCTCCGAGAACACTTGCCGCGCAGTAAATGAGTAAAGAATCCGTGGCAAGTAAAGAATGGAGAAGATCAACGGAACAAAGTTTGGTCCTTAGGTTGATTGCGAAGCAGGTTGCGAGCCACTCGGTCGCTAATTGTAATTCGACGTTTAACTCTTCGTCAGATGCAAGACCGTAATTTTAATCCTCCTTCATCGTCGAAACACTTTCAGGTAAATGACGAAAGCCCGTGAAATTAATGAACTAAAGCCAGCTTTACGTGTTAAGCGGAGGATCAAACGACGGCCATGCTACTTGGGAAAACGATTAGATGTTAATGATTGCGTTAGCACGAGACACGCAAAAAGAAGGGAAAAAGCTACAGTTTCCGGTTCTTCGTTAAATTGGACCAGTCGCACCCACCCAGACTAGCCTAACATCTTTTTTAGAACCTAAAGGAGGGAATTATCTGTAATTCTTAAAAATTCAATAGAATCATGTATAAAGTGAATTAGAGAACTATCAAAAGTGACATACTTTCTTGGTGAATGAAATAGAAAGTTGCCGTTAATGATTTAAATCTGACATTAGTGTACCTGCATAATCAGCGTTTTATCATGTTTAACGAATGATATTCTTCTGGAACGAATAGTCTTAAGAAAGTTTAATGAATAAATCTTTCCTCCGACATTGGAAAACCAGGTGCTGGTGCTTCGAGCAAAGAACTCTCGTGCAAATCACATCTGCCTTAAGTATTTCGAAGGTATAAGACGCATCTGTAATAACCAATAAATTACACTAAATGCGCCACATGTTTTGATAAGGAGGCGCCGCGCTCATAGATTAGACTTATAATTCCTTTTTTATCATCTCGATACTCTCTCTCTCTCCATGTTTTACCTGCTCAGCTTTATACATGCTTCTGGTTTTTTTCTGCCTTGCCTACCGGTACCTTAAATCACTATCCTGTCCAACCGAGAAACTAAGCTTGATTCATACCTAACCGACCTGCGAAAGGAGGTAACATATGCTCCAGAGTCAATATACCAATCCACTGCATTCGCCTTGTCTCCTGATTGTTACCTTGTCAATGGATGGCGCGAAGGAAGATGTCCCTTCTATAGAGATCCGATCTCTTGATCGGGAAAACGAATAGTCGATCTTCCATCGATAGGGAATGTCCTTGTGAGTTACGAACCGTGTTGCTTTGGAATTTCTGCTTCGATCTTTGAACAAGCCTCTTTGAATCTCATGTGAACATAGAGTGTGTGGAGCAATAAATGCTGGAAAGATTATCTTCTGAAGTTAGTGAAATGGAATCAAATCCCATTAGAAACATCGTCTCTTATTTTACTTCGACAGAGTCAACAAAATTGAAGTTTCTTTTCGATGCTTCGCCGTTTCTGATAGATGAAAGATCCGACAAAGCTGCAAGTTATTTTGTAAGATCGTTTCGAATGCAAAAGACAGAATTAACTCGAAATCAGCGATTCGTACATGTTTCGGCGAACTGCAAAGCGATAAAGACGGATGTGCAGGGATGCAAGAACGGTAGAACTTTTAGCAGTGGCACAGAGGATGGATCAGACTTGCGGCGAACGTGAGTTACTTGTGAGCACTTGGGTGGCTCGTATGTTGCATAGGCGTAATGGGCCAACTTGTCTGCTACTGCAGCTCGTCCGTCAGAAAGCTAGGCCTCTTGTATTCTCGCCCCGTCTTAGCGCCGCCTCTTTGCGAGTTTGTATGCGCGCGAATGCTGAGTGCGAGTACTAAGAATCAGGATTTGATATCCTGAACACGTACATCGAAGTGCTCGAAGAGTTCTCGGCAATATAGACGATGAGGTTGAGAAAGAAGGCAGAACCAGACAAGGAAAGGCATGCCCAGGAAAGACATGACAAAGACAAGCAGATAAAGGGCTGTAATTCAAACTAAACAAGAAACCTAGGCATCCGTGGAATTAAATAGACACAATCCGTTCCAAATATTCTGCACAGAACCTATTTCTAGTGAGAAATAAACATTAAACGACTTGAAACTAGAAGAGTTTAAAATTGAAGTTATTTAACTGGATGCGCAAGTAGGTAAATCTAGTTTTAGTCAGACGCTAAATCAGAGACTGTATCCAAAAACTGAACTACTTTGAGCTGAAGATCCGGACGTTTAATGTAAACATTTTAAAGGAGAAAGCGAAAAGAAGTTTTATTCTAATTAATGAATTTTATAGAGATGCAGTTTTTCAGTTTTCGAGTTATTTTTAGAAGATGCGAAATTCCTTGAGGTCCAATTTTGGGCCTTACATTGATGGTTTAATCGAAGCTGAAAGTCACAAAGAAGCAATCGGGATTGGCTGATCATGACTGAGTGTCGTTGACAGTCTAAAGTGGATGGTTGAGACTTTGTTGTTGGAACGAGAAGATGAAATCCGATTATAAAACGTCCTGACTGTTTGAATTTTTCAGGCAGGATTATCAGATTCAGTCACACCTGTCACCCTTTCGTTACGGCCCTGACGAGCATAAGAGAAAGCAGGAATGGAGAAACAGGAGAGATGCAGCTTTTCTCAGAGAAGCGTCTCTGCAACTGGCTGCAACATTTTGCACTCCACAAGCACAAGCTGCACATAAACGAGCGATTATACTGGTCTTAAACATGTCCCAGACTAATCCGGTAAGTGGTCCATTCAGAGCAGTAAATTTATTTTAAATTCCCGATGATTAAAAATCCAAATCAATCAATCAATTATTATCTAAATTTAACAGTTACATTATTCTCCGTGGTAAACTGGTATGCAAAACTTGCATATAAAAATGAGTAAGCTAAAGCTGAGAGTTTGAGAAAATGGTTAGAAAAGCGGGGTGCAGAAGTGAATTTATTTTGCTGAGCGCTGTTTGAAGAAGGAGGATATTAAATAGCGAGCTTGCTTGTTTCCGGAACAAGTTGTTGCTGGTTATTTTTCTCTCCTTGAGTTCGTTATTCATTCACAAAAAGTCGGACAGAGTAAGAGGTGGTTTACGAGATAGGACAAGGACAGGGCTAGAGCGAAAAGAAAGAGAGGGAAAGTGCTCAAAGCTATTTCCCTGGGGAAGAAAGCACTCGTGTAACGAGGCAGGCAAAAGTTTGACGGTACTTACCTGCAACAGTACCAATACTTAAGCTCTGACGCGCTTTCTGGAAGAAAAAAACTGAAAGGTCTCTTCAAGAGTTCAAACAAGTGTAGTAGAATGAAAGAGATGCTAAAGAGGACCGAATTCAGTTTTAAATTGAGCGATACTTCATTTTATATCGAGAAATAATTGCTTACGGTGTATTCCACGATAGTGTTCGAATCATTCTATCATTTGGAGACAAGTACCAATTATGAGACAGACCTCAGTATATTTTATCCGATAATATAATTAAAGACAAAATAAAAGATTTTAAAAGAGAAAATTACTCTTCGAGCAATTTTAGTAATAGAACCACTCCAGGATTATCTAAATTATATTAAATCTATCAATGTCTGAGCTCAGAGACGTCCGTGAAATTTGTCTAGGATGTAGTATGTATTACTTTGATATTCCCTTGAGCAATATGCAGAAGACACCTCGGATGGATATAGCGTACACATGCTGTCTTTACGATGAACAGAGATATACCACTCGTCTGGAAACTTGTATATGCCTAACAGCATGTCTAAGTTCCTGAGACATATTCTCAATACTTCCCTCAAAACACTTAGAATAAATAAGCGGTATGTAATACCATTGGTGCTACTTTCGCTATTAATTAAAAATAAATTGAAAATGACTCTTTAACATTTCTTGATACTTCGCCTGAAATGCTATCTAACTTTAAAACACATCAGAAAACTCGTACTTTACTTGCTTGACTTTTGTCTCAGGAATTGAATTACCAG
The DNA here is from genome assembly GCA_900474275.1 of Synergus japonicus. NCBI lineage: Eukaryota > Metazoa > Arthropoda > Insecta > Hymenoptera > Cynipidae > Synergus > Synergus japonicus. Next base: position 136,000 of record UCOH01005710.1, read on the forward strand.
TCACGGAAAGGTAACAGAATTTATTAGGGTGTAATCTATTCTCCGAGTGTGGAGAATTTACTCAGGATTCTACAGGTGGTCATGAAACAATGTTGGTAAAGAAACCACCTTTTAAAAGTAGTTGGAAACAGAAGGTTGTAAATTGCTGGTCCCCGGTCATTGTAAAGCGTCAGAAAATCCGTAACCGGCAAATTAATTGGCGGCTGATAAAGGAAATCATGATTGGTGCGATAAATCGAGTTCAAGCCACAAGCAAACAGAACGTGGCGTTCCTTGATTTTAATGCATCCACGTGTCACTTCAATAGCGCCGAAAACCTCGAAAGAACGAAGCCCATTATTTCAGATAAAAAAAGGGGCAACACACTTTCATCGCAAAAGACGAAAAACCTTACTTTGTAGTTGAAATGATCTTCGTTTTACATATACAACAGTTCTATATATAAAGAACGTGTAAGTGATATTTTAGAAGGTGTATGAATTAATTGAAGGACTATATCTTTATGATGGAATATTAAGGACGAAGAAGATCCTCTTGATCCACCCGAAAGAGGTAACGTCATAAAATATAAACCTGTGCCATACAGTAACGTAGGCGACCTAGCCTAATGGGAGGACTTTTAAAGCTGGCTCAATTTAAAATAAAATCCGATGATTTATAAATCCGATGGACCCGTTAACGACTCTCTGCGTTTCCTCCGACTTGTCGTTAAAGTCGGTCCAGCGAGGGTCCCATAACGACATAACTATGGGGGATTTAGCTCATACAAAGTGGCATGACTTTGTCCAAGCTCATCAGTCCTGTCTCAGATGTTCAACTGCAGGCTTTGGAGCATTGTGAAAGTGAAGAATGGCCTAATCTGAAATCCCGACGTTAAATCTCAGACAATTGAAATTACCGTTATATTTAATTCGAATCGGCTATGCAGTCATTGCAATCATCCACTGTGCTATCAAACCAGCTTATTTGGAAACTAGAAAAACGGTTGCATCGATACGGAATGTTGCTTTATAGTTCTCAGTATTCTCAATGATCTGCTTATATTTATTGCACGTACTGTCAGCAAAGACAACTTGGCGAGAAAAGACCTATAAAGTCCAGCGTCAGGAAACGACTTGTACCAATAAGTAGAACAAGCTCACTCGTGAGCCATATAAGTTGTAACTTCCTATTGTAGATCAAGATTTCTTAAAAGATTTCTCTAAGGTCGTTTGTAGGACTACAGGTTTTCAGATCTCTAATCATGGAATTTTAACGATCGCTTGCAACAGATCTCAAGAACATTCTAAAAATGTAAAAGAAATTTTCTTATTAAAGTGGGATGACTAGATCATCCTCAACAAAGCAAAAGTAATTATTAAAGCAAACAAGCATAATAAGTGATGCACCCAGATGATGAAGAGCAAAAAGTAAAATTAATTAACTCTCTAAAGTGCATACAGGTGCACGCGATCTGATTCACTTTCGCCCGGTTTCACATAGGATCGAGTATACGATAATTTGTCTCTAAAAACGAGAATATTACTTATCGGATTTGCCGGGTCGTAATTAATCATAAAGTTTTTGCGATACGCGACGTGTGTACGAGGTGGTAATTTCGCGAAAGTGCCAATGACGATCGAGTATCTGGCGCCTCGTCGCCTGTCGCCAGATCGCGATCTCTCACATTGAGCCCTGTCTGATGAATCAGGAGGATAGGGGTTAACGAACCACCTAATCGGCCGCGACAAAGTCACGTTTTTCAAGGTCGCACAGTTCCGGTTCATCCGCTCTGAAGAAGATGCCCGCGGGGCATAATCGACGAGCCCAGGAAATGGGTCGGCGATGAAAGATCAACTTGGTAATGCAATATCGAGCCTGCTGCGAGTAGAGATAATGGCGTGACCGCATTACAGCACGATACGCCAATTAGCGTCAGCCAACTCCGGGATGAAGTTATGGCCATGTCTCGACTCAGGAGGGAGGGTTTATCCCCCGTTGATTTCCCTTCTTCATCTCTCTGTTTCATAAGTCTTGCTAAATCTCGAACGACTTCTGTTCGATAGACACAGAGACCCAGATGTGATATGCCACTGTTTTACCGCAGAACTGGTTTCCAATCATGTCAGGGATTTTCTCCTTGTGTGAAAAATTCAGTCCTCTTGTGGGTTGTATGTTATGTTTAATAGAAACGTAAAAATATCAAAGTTAGACAGCTTTCTCAACATAGATTAGCAGCCAAGAAGGCCTTCTTTTATTTTGTTTTACAAGTATTGACTTGCGCAAGTTTTAAAAAATTGGTAAATGAGATGCTTGTCTGGTATGTTGGGTGTAGCTCTATTATAGCTGTTATAATACTCATTATCTTCATGAAATATATAGGGAAACTTGATATTTGATGAGGAAGCAAAGCTTAAATGTAAAGCCTCGTCTAAACCATAATCTGACGTGAAAATATCGCGAATAAGACAGTTCTTTAAAGAAAGTGCTAATTAGATTCTGTTTTTAGTACCCAACAGTTTTGGTTTGGATGGAGCTGAAGCAACCACGAGGCGGAAAACGTGATACTTTGGCGTAAAGAGGCATTCGTGCGGCATTTCTACGTCATGGAGAAGACACGATAATGAGCCGATCGATATCGTCGGCTAGAATAATTACAAGACTCCGGACAGAGGCGCGCGTATCTACGCCCGAGTAAATAATCAAGCAAACATGGTTGAGCCGAAAGTTTCGTAGGTGAAACGCGATTCCTGACAGAAAAGTTGAATTGAACTTCAGTAAAAATAAGTCAGTGAAATTTTCAGTAACTTGAGACGAGACGTTAATTATAAACGTGTTACTACAAACGAAGCAATCCTTTCATAACTGAATAGGAAGAGGAAAACCTATTGGCAGCGACGTGATTCTCTGCGATGGTTGCCGGATTGAATTTCAATGATTTATCCAGAAGTCGTGCACTAATTGCAGGCAGGAGAGTTTCCACAAGAAATTCTTCTCGTCTTGGACGCTGTCGCCGCCTTTGCGGTTGCAAGCGACAAGAAACATGTCCACGGTCCTTGGTAGCCACCAAGCTACCTTGAGAAGCGAAAAGGAGAATCACCGCGCGACACTTAGGGTTCGCGCAAAACGAAAAGAATGCCCCTGGAAGTATACGGCGATTGCGGTTAATCTCTACCATTTTCGCTGACAATGTGCACACTGAGAAAACAAGTGTCGCTCGTGCGGCAAAACGTTCACGGTAATTCTACGAGAGACGCCTCGGATGCTATAAAAAAAACTTCAGAACGCCTCTTTATTACCTTTTACGCTAAATATCAGCGTGAGTTATGTTTCACGAGTAGAACAGTCAGGAATTAAAGGGGGGTTCAGGTGTAAATCTTTTCTACAATTCTATCAAAAGTAAAGTAAGTAAATTACAAAAAGTGACTTAAATTAAAAAATAGAAGTTGCTAGTTACTAAATTAGAAACTGAATATAAGACCAAAGAAGCATTGTCTCTAAATTATGTGAATTCTTCACCTGACATTTGGTAGATGCTTACAAATTCTTGCAAATGTATAACTCGTGAATGCAATAATAAATTCAAATTCCTGCATACCAGGAATATTGCAGACGTCGAGGATAATGTATAGACCGGTAAGAGACAACCATTATCCAAGCTCAGCGTAATTATTACGACATAACGGTTCTCGCACGTGGAACACATCAATGCTTGGTACAAAAAAGGCCATTGACTAAAGAAGATGTGACTCCCGCAGTGACTCGCACGTTTCATTCGACAACTTCCCCAGTCTTTCACTTCTTTGATTCGTAATGCCGACGATAGCAAGAGCTTGCATTTTAGAGAAGAAAAAAAATGAAAAGCCCGAATCATCGCGGTAGCATTAAGGTCATTTCTATATTTATAGTATATACTTTCATATTCATCATCCCATTTTACAATTCTAACTGTTAAAAGAGATCTCTTATTTCCATTGTAATACAATATTTATTATTATAGAGAATTTTATCACTTTTATGGCATATTAAAAAAACTAATTTAATATTGTACCAACTTGGGATCGAAAAAAATTAATTTGAATGCGACTCACGTATCTTCCAACGGTTCAGCGAATTACAGTCGATCTCAATAAATTGATTGATATTTCAAATGCGCATAACCGTATTTGATATTTTTACGATTTCAATTATTAAAATTCGGTATTTATCGGACCTGTGCGATCTTGGCTAATCGAGTTGATTTTCTACTCGTCCATCCTGGGTGCGACGCAAACGAGAGCTCGGTGAATCCAACGCGAAACGCATTAAATATTCACGTCTCTCGCAGGTATATCGTAATCGAAATCGATTCGGTGCCGAGAGTCAGGCCTAGCAGGCGAGACCGTAAAGAATCGTTCGAAAAAGAATCTGATGTATATCCGAGTCGAGCGCCTCAGACGTTAGTAATCCGGTTTACTCGCTGGTTCTGAAATATTTGACTTCTGGCAGCCTCCAATGCGCGATAAGGTCCTCCCACGTGCCAACCATGAATGGATCAACGACCCTTTGCCGAAGGGCCCAAATTCTTGCTAATCGAAAACGTCGCTCATCCCACCTCTAGGGACTCTTCATTACTTCATTTTTATTTTAGACTCGATAAAACTTCATGTTTATTACAATTCGTTACTGTCGATACTCATCATTTTTGAAAAATTTTATATTTCCATAATTTATTATACTGGATTATAATGTGTATTATAATGTCAAATTCGTGAATTAGGAAATAAAGATAAACATTTTATATCACGCAAATTTTGTTTTTCGCCTTGCACCGATAACCGGATATCGATATCAGTAGCTCAAAATATCACCTAATGCAATTATTTTTAAAAATATATAAAAAAAATATTTACTTGCTTCGATTATCTGAATTGCACGATGTTCCCCAAACCTCGAACTCTTAATATCCTATGGCACTTGCACTTTAACTTATTTTCACTGACACTTAAACTTATTTTAACTTATACTTTAACTTATTTTCACTTGAATTTAAATTTATTTCTATTTGCACAATTGAATACTAACTTTCAGAACCACTCCGACCGAAATTCAAAGTTGGACTGAGGGACAAAGCACATAAACAGAAAAGCATCAACAAACTCCAATTAAAGTGGCTGAGGGAACAATGAAGTCAGGGACAAATTTCCAAGAACAGAAATTCGTGTGATAAATAGTAAAGACTTTTAAATTAGAAAACCTATTAAGGAGTGGAAAAATTAAATTGAATTGACTATATAAATATAATAACTGGTAAAAATTTATAAAGTTGGTCATATTCAAGTGACTTATCTGTGTCACAGGAACTTAAAGTTCATTAAAATTCTTTTAAATGTCAGGGATCATTTTGAAACCAATAAAAATAATTTATAAGGATGCTATATTATTAAAAAAAAATCTATTTTGGACCACCCTAATGTTGGTGCACGAAATCGAAGGACAGGTGAATTAAAGTCCTGTGGCTCATTCTGTCGCCGTGGACTTAACGAACTCCATGCACGTTTCTCTCTGTTCCGCCCCTATCGATACAAATTAATAGCATCTCGAAGCCCAAGAAGAAGAACTGATAAGCCCTCTTCGACGAATCGAGCCAAATGTCGAAGAAAATCTTAATTTAAGTCCATTAGGTTCGCTGCGTAAGAGATAATTTTCTGCACGCAGCTGTGTCATGTTTACGGTGAATCTTTTTCGCTGGGAAGAGTTAAGACTCAGGTCTTCATTTCGTCAAGCTGTAATCTACACGAGCATAAATTAAATGATCAAGTACGTGCCTGAAAATTCGATCGCACAAGAAATGTTCCCCTCGTTTGTATCTCTCCTTCGAGATATCAAATTCTGATAATTATATTCTCAATTTTTTTTGAAAATAAGTTGAAAAATCCTGTTAGCGAGAGCAGACGAGATAAACGGTTAATTTGAGTGTATGAAAATAAATTTGACGTGAAGTTAGTTCATGAAATAAAAGATTTGGGTATCTAGAAGAGATAAATCAGTAGCAATGGGTTTGAGGGCTTCTTTTTTCATAGTTTAAGTTCAGCCTGCGGCGATCCATCTTCAAGTTCATAGCGATATGCAACACACATACGATTTGTGAAGCTCGCCAGTTTTCGAGAATGTCGATGTCAAGTCGAACGGGTCACCAATGTCGGGATACATATGCATTTGCACCATATATCACAAAATGAAATAGTCGATTCTCCGGTTTACGAGACACGACTGAGTTCACAGCAAGGAGGGCATTTCCAAGGGTAAACCTTGAAATATATTCCTCACATGACGGAATGCGAGTCTACCAAACTGCATAAACAAGATCTTGACGCAAAGGATCACTTTCTTTAAACTTGTTGATTCCAAAAAAATGTCCAGTAATTTCATAATAATAATATGCTAATATAATTAGTGTTGCTTTAATTGAAGATTAACCTGACACTTAACCACATCAAATGAATTCCTCCAAATAGTTTTCCAATTATATCAAATTATTTTGAACGATCTGTGAAATTCAAAGTGCTTTTGAAACCTTATTAACAGCAGTTTGAAGGGCTTGCTAATCAAAGATTTAATTGATACCATGGAAGGCACGACTGTTACACACAGGTAAATTCTCCGCATAGAAAGTTGTACAAGTGGCACTAACTACATGGTTGCAAATCGAAAGGACCTCGAGAGCAAAAGGACAGAACCGTAATACATGTGTAACACGACGAAGTGATGGAAGAGAATGAAGAGGAAACTGGGGATGGGATAGATTGGGTTGGAGCCTACTTAGCTCTGAGCTCTTCATTAGCAACCGTTTCCAATCTTCCCTACCCCATCAACCCTCTCATGCAGTGATACTCTGTTAGAGCGATACAATTAAAATTTAATTTCATAAAATAAAACAAAAACGACTTTTATGTTAATTAAAATATGTGTAACTTACAAATAGAGCATTCCATATATGAAGAATCTTTTGACATTGATGAAAAGTTGAACTTACCTGAAACAAGGAGAAAGGAATTTTATAATAACATATTGAACAATTTTCATAAATTTAATACTATGTATATATATAATAATAATAATTTAATAATAATTTACAAGACGTGACACCTCCACATTTTTCAAACACTAGTCTGAAATAGCAATGGCCAAACTTTTGCTAGGAGGTATCTCTCGAGGGTAATTAATTATATAATGCATACTTTTGGACACCTAATTGATTAACGAACGATGTTGCTTATAAACTACCAACACATACTTAATCAACCGAAATACCAAACTGTATACGTATATTTTAGACTAAAATTTCTCAATTTCTGGAATTTCTGGCTCTCAAGCTTTACGAATTCGACAGTATTCGACTCTTTGTCTCGACGATGAGTTATATCTCAGCATCGCGAAGCGAGTGGGTGTAATCTTCAGACGAACAAAAGGGCGGCATCGTTAAAATCGAATTATTCGGGGGATACCGTGACGAGGAAACATTTATGATCCGAGACGCGAGGCACACTTCCGGTAGAAACCACTACCACTGGTTTTCATCAACAAATTTCACTCACACGAATTTCATCGATTCTCCAAGCCACTTTGTTGAAATTAATATTAGTTTGCTCATTCTCTACAGATTGAACTACAAGTAATATACAAGTAGCAAGATTAGGAGAATTTGGAATTGGAAAACTTGGGATTGTAAGCGAAATTAATATGTCGGTTGTATTTAATCAGCGATTATTATACGTAGATATTAATTAATTAATACATAAGACTCAGCCAATATATACCTATTACCAAGATCGTAATTTTCTAAATTGCATCCATGTGTGACAAACTCCGACGCATTCATGCACGATCGAACCAGCCAGCTTGGCTCTCTGACATTATATTACGTCAAGCTACATGCCTGGACGCTAATTTGTTTATGCAATCTCCGTTTCTCCTTCACCCTTCTAGAACCCTCGCTTAGTTTTCAACCCCTGAATCAAATTTCATTAATACGAGAACCGCCCTCCCGTACAATTTCCAGTCACCGCGCTACGCGAGACCATAACGAGGTAATGGGGATCGTGTGACGATTTTATACACTCCCCTCTTTCAAGTTAACAGGTGAATAGTTCCGGGTTGATAAAAGAACTTTTATTGATGGGTTTTGCTTGATTTTCTGGGGCTACGTTCTTTTAAATTGGAAAATCATTACTGCCCGGTCGAGTTTAAAGGTTTAAAGATGGCTAAAGGAAAAGGATTCTTTTTTTTAAAGCATCAAAAGTATTAAGCTCAGTTATTATTGTCTCATAAAATGGATAAAAAGCATTTTACATAAAGTATTCCCTGGTAATAACTCAAGAAGTCCTCGACATCTTATGAGCTTCCACCGTTTCGCAAATGTCACGTATGTCGAATAAAAATGGGAATCGAACTGTCTTGCGGACAGTGAGGACATTCGGGAATTCAAAAGGAGGGCCTCGGCGGAAGCGATAAAATATACGGGAGGAGGGAAGCTATGTTGACTCGAGCTTGGTTGAAAAGTTACGACCAAAACTGTAATCCCAAAACCAAGAACTCGAACGTGATGCTACTGGATGATTGGCCCCGCGAATTGTTTCGTCTGCTGGATTCCAGGTTGAATACAACAGGTACTCGGTGCATGTAATGCATGAATTACATCACGTGTCAAGGTTAGCACGCATAATAGCGAATAACGGAATTGAACTACGTCAAGGGCCAATCACCTCCAAACCACAGAATTGCTGATTTGCCCAATGCCTGCATCAGCTCGTCAAAATCAAGTATACGGGCTTTTCAATCTTCTTTTTCGATCAGTAAGTACATAGCTGGCTTGTTGGCTGATTGTGAGTCAATAACATTAATCAGATGCAACTCGGGTAATAAAAGCTTGAGAGTGTTGGAAGTGGCTGTGATATTTTACAATATCGAAACAATATTTTCCTGGAATATCTAAATATTATTGAATACAATCAATTTTCAGATTTGAAATAAAAGTCTTCAGATTCTATAAATGCGCAAAGACTCATTTTAGGAAGTCATTAATGTGTATACATATTCAAAAATAAATATTTATGAGGAACTTGAAGTTGAATCGTAGTTTTCAGTAGAAGTTGTATTAGACTTTAGAGAAGAATGTGAGCAATATGTACATAAGGATTGAGTAAGAGTAAAGAAGAGGGAACACTTAAATTAAACTGATTCTTGTGGTTTTAAACTTTTTAAAAGTTATTTTGGAAAAGTAAGTTCCTAAAATGTGTCTATTGAAAATAATACTTCTTTCATTAACTCACGAGATAAAAAGAGGTCATCAGATGATATAAATATACAATGAAGTTAACTCAGACTTCTTACCCAGGAGACATAATTTTTTATTGTCATGTGAAACCACTGTGAAACACCTGAAACTTAAACAAATACGCATCACGAACATAAACATTTGACAGACTAAGCAAATATTTTATATGTAAAATATTTTTAAAAGTGTGCAAAAGTTTCCCTGATCGAAGAAAATTTGTTGTTTATTTGAAAAACATTGCGAGGAAATAAGAGACGGGAACAATCATTTTTATAAAGTTCTTCGTTTTATCTTTGAAAGACAGGCAAGAATCATGAATATAAGCATAAATTTTATGCCGGTCTAATATTTGCCTGAAAAGTATCGTTATAAATAGCATCAGCAAATGTTTTCGAAACATTTAACAAGAAACTTCGGTACTGTCACTACCGATATCAAGTTTAACTTTTCTGTGTTTAATTTTTTCTTGATCCAATTAACATTTTAGACGAAAAATACAAGATGAAGTGCACGGTTATATTTTTATTTTTCATAGTTGCATGTGAGTATTTTTAAATCTTACCACACCTAGTTTTAATTTAATTTTTTTAAATACATTTTTTACTTAATCAACAGCCTTCTCAGAATCTGTCAATGGCCAGTTTCCAAATCCACTGAAAGCAATATCGCAATTAAATCCACTAAACATAGTACCGGAATTAAACCCCCTAAAAATGGTTGAAAATGTACAAGACATGGCAGATATAACTCTCAATGGAAATTTTATGAGTGTCATTATAAAAAATATTGCCACTGTGGTAGCACAAGTAACTGGTATGAGTTTAAGTGAATTGAAAGAACTTTTACTTAGTGGAGCAACTCGAGCGTGTGAAACGATTGAAAAATTTTTGAAAAACATGAAAACTGATTCCAAAAATGAGTTCTTGGATTCTGTTATAGTCATTCAAAAAAAGGGTTGTTCAACCATTATTCGCGTATTGTAAGTTGGTGCAATTTAAAATTATTTTATTCAGTTAAAAATAGAAAGTTACTACAAATACAGTATAAATTTTAATGTAGAGTGATCTAATTACATAATTTTACAGGGAGAATATAAACACTGGAGATAAGAGGAAGTATCAAGAATAAAATCACAGAAGAAGACAATTTCTCACAGAAGATGTGAAATCACTATATATATAAGAAGTGATCACTAAATAAAACAATGTAACCAGAAAAGTTAAATAAAAATGCATGCATCAATTTTAACAATAAACACATCCGATGAAATAATTCGAATTTAGTGCATCAGTGTAAAAATTGATAAGAGTTGAGTTATTTTCTTAGTGATAAAAGTGTTATGGTTACCAATCGATTTCACAAATTATGATGGCGATAGGAAAGAAGCAAGTGTTGTAGCAGAATATCTGAAAAACGCAAATGCGACAATAAACACGTTATCATACTTCATTGCCCACGTCAATCGTACGCCCATAACAACGTTGAGATTCGATCGAAACTTCTTCGCGCTGACGTCGTAAAAGCGAAATCCAGGTATAAACGGTCATTCGACTCACACACCCGATTTCAGTGCTTTCAGTCGTTTCAAGATGGCACCAGGAAAAAGTTACTGATAAGGAAAGAATCTTTACCGATTGCTCGTCCTCCCAAAACGACGATATACGCGTCGTCTTCTCGTTAATGTTCGACCCAAGATTCGCAAGAGCAGAGTACATATATGAGAAACATAAATTGAGAATAACGGAATTAGGAATAAATGTCACTATATGGTGCCTAAAATATATTTATCAATAAAATTATAAAACAATATCATATTATAAAGAAAATTCAATTTTAAAATTTCTAGTTATTATTTTATTCTATAAAAAAATGATAACGAGTCGAGAATTGAAGATCCCCTCATAAGACTTCAATTTTTTTTCCCTAAGGTCCAAAATATTTAAATCCCTCACTTTTGTATTGTTTTATAATAATTTCGAAAATGTCTAAATAAATTATTGACAATTTTGCATAGAATAAAAGTGTATTTTTGAAAAAGAGTCACCCTGTACGTACATTGAATCTTTCACGGTGCAATAACATATGAAGGTACGAGTGGGGGAGACACCGTATAACGGAGGGGTTTTAAATTCACATAATGAAATCGTAAAGTGTGCCGACAGAACCCACTTTATATTTCTCACCGTCATCGTCCAATAGTTGGTGGGGACTCGACCCCCACCATTTCACAATCTACTAACCTACACGGTTCGCAATCCAGATAGTCATCTCGTTCATTTTATTACTGCCTCAACCGTAGAAGTACATTTCTATCATGAACTTAAAACGCGAGCGCTAATGGGTCAAGTTAGATCAAACTCCAAAGATCTGCCAAAAAACGACTCGAATAACAAATAAGGCCTGTTTTACGAGACTACATTTCGCGAGTGTAACAAAATTTTATGATTTTCACAAGAGAAATTTCACCACTTACTTTTATAATTTTGTACTAAACTGGAACTTTTATGTTAATAAAAGTTACGTTAAGATAAAGTAAAATGGGTGTATTAAAAAGTGTAAATAAAATAAAATTTTGCACATTTATCAGAAGCATCAGAATAAATATAATTTCCGTTTTGTTTTTACGACAGTTAATGTATTTATTAATTTTACTCCTTTGCTCCTTGTATATTTATTTTCCCAATTTGCAATTCATTTACAAGTTTATGCACTAAAATTTATTATTTAATGTAATAAATTGACCACCCTTTCTTTTCCACTGCCTCCCTCCTCCTGTCGTGCTAACATAATTTATGCAGTGTGATTCTTACGTGGTATTTCTGCATGTAAGCGCAAGTAGTAGCGGGCATGGTTTTCGAGGTTTTTACAACGCGTGGGACAAGAAAAAACAAGCAGTGTCGCGCAAGAGGTAGCTATATAATTTTAACCACAGTATGTGGTCGCGGGTAGTCTCGACCGCAGTCGTAACTTTCGGAAAAAGTAATATTTATTTCTAGTTGCGATAGCAGCTTTGGCATTCCCGATTCAATAATTATATTCTGAATTATGTCTACATTCGCAACAGTGGTCAACGTTTAATACTATCTCTGACGCTATTATGCGCCAATCCATATTCATGCGACGTTCCTTGGACGAGATCCTCTTAAGTGCCGATGTCTCCGAGTCTCGAGTACAAATGGGACCGATTTTGCTCAGTGCTCGTGAGAAGCAGCAGTTTCGTATTCGCATTTATAAAACATCACGACCCTGTACAAAAATTTCTGATTAAATTAACAGAAAAATTTGAATAAACAAGAATCCAAAGATATATGCCTGTCTGTGTTAAAAAAAAAAAAAAAAAAAAAAACTTTCGCGTGATTCACAAGGGAAGGACTTTTTTGACCCTTCATAATATATTGTTTCTGAATGCCACTATAACTTCTGTGTATCAAGTGCGTGACGTTGATCTGGTTAAGGAAAGAAAATGCGCCCACGTATTTTAGATCCCAAATCGATCCTACTTTCGATCGCGGCTGGCTCTGATCGTTCTTTCTTCCGGCATGATCGTTACGTCGTCGAATCTTTGAAACCTTTTGCGGAGAGACGAACATCGGACAGGCCGGGCAACGAAGAGCAGAGCATAACTCTGCATAACAAGACGAGCACTGAAGAATGAGAATGAGAACAAGAAGAGCTGGCAGGGAGGAAAAATGTACGTTGTTGAGTAGGTTGGGCTGATATGCAGGAGGAGGAAGTGGGAGGGAGGAAAGGGTGAAAAGCAAGGGCCGGCAAGACAGGTAGCAAGTAAGAATCAAGATGGAGAGGAATCGCGAAACAACCCGGACAAACCGCCTAGGCCGGTGGAGCCAACCAGGTGTGAGAAGATCAGAGAGGATCGGTGAAAGATCCAAGGAGACTCAAGGATTTTGGTTCGGCGGCGCGAAGGATGCTAACAGCCTCAAACGAGTCTCGACAAACGTTAGCCTCCACCACAACGTCTCGCAAAAACACCTGCTTTCCTTTACTGCTTCGCATATATACATATATATATTTTATACATACATACATCTTCTCTCTACACCTACGAGAACGATATTACATTTTATCAGGGGATCATTCTGAACCAAGGTGCTCCATTTTCTTATGAGATTGCCAGCCTTGGCACCCTTGTCTCAATTTAATTTAAATTTTCTTGCTATTTCATCAGCAAAGTGTACCTATATGAAACTCTAAAGATGCCTGGAAACCATAGCAGAGGCAAGAAGCTGCAAAAAGATTTCCAATTTAGTGCAGACGTCTATTTTACAGAATCTTCTCGATCTGACTTACAGTAAACTTTCTATGAATTAATAGGTCTCATTAGGTTCATTGCTTGGTGACCAACCCGTCAGGATCTATTCTTTTCTCATACTTCAATTGATTCTTGATAGACCCTCGGTTTCTGGACAACAGTAGGTATTCGCGATCAATTCGTTCCAGTTGATTTCTCGAAGCATCGGCCTCCGTCCAGAACCGATCTTGATAAATATTGACGGAAGTGGACGGCTCCTATTGTCTTGTGTTCACCTCATAAGATACGAGTAGGTTCAAGAAACTATGCTAGGAGTGCGGCGGCGCGTTGTCCCAAATGACATCATCGCTAGGTTGCGAAACAAGTTTTGCAGACAATTCTTGATTCCTTCCTAAAGGGGCGACTGCACCAGTGGGCATATAGAGAGCCTAGATCAGGCTCGTGCTGCCTGGTAATTCTGTAATCTTCCCACTGCCTGGAATGCCCGACACGCCTAACCTACCTTCCACATGAGAGGCGCACTGAAGTAACAATTAATGACTCATAGCCACTGCCAAAGGATATTAGTAATGCATGAATGGCCTTGAATATTGCACTTTCTCTCTTATTTGGTTATTTTATTTTTTCTTTGCAATTTGACAACAATGCACCGTCGAAATTCAGATGAATTTTTTCGCCAACAGCCTTGTTATACAATCTTGTATAATTCTGATACACTTTCTTTAATGGAGAGGTCAAGGCATATTAAACTCCAGTTAATTCCCGATTTAAAAGCAATTTAAAGGTTAAATGGGGATATTGATTAACGATCAAGCCAGAGAATAAAGCGGTGGATCATTATTTGCGATCTAAATCACCTGAAATTACAGAAATCGATATTACGAACGAAAAGTGTGTGGGATTGACAGGATTCAGGCTCTTCATGACATTTTCACCCCACTTAAGTAAGATTATTGTCATTATACAAAATATCATTGCGCTGCTCATCCTTCGGGGTCACTTGACTCCAACCACATCCTTTACAATAAAGGAAGAAAATTTTGCTGTTATTATCTCTGCGGTTGGTTCACATATATGCAGTTTAAAAAGTAAGCAATTCTTTGCTAAAGTTTCGAGCCTTCAACGTACATAAATTACGTAGGTATATAGTTGCTTTATTTACTACTTCCTTCTGGGAATTGTAACTGAATTTTTTTTTAAAGGCATAGAATTACAAACGCAAAATTTAATTGTACTAAACAACCTCTTTCCTGGGAGTAGTTCCTGTTTGCTTTGTGCTTTAATATTGTTTCGAGTTTTAAGTGAAGCATCTGCTGTGTTTATAGACGAGTTCATTTTGGATGGACAGACAGCTATGTTAAGTAAAATCGTAGGTCAAGCTGGACAAGAAACTAAAGGTGAACTCACAACAGCTGTCAAAGCCTTTCTGGCTTCTTAACCTCGTCCTCGTTCACATGAACCCTCGAAATTCAGTTTCTACTGTTATGGTTACTAATGCACTTTGCTCACCAAGTGTTTGACCATCCACAACCTCCGCTAAGGAATAACACTCAAAGAACAATAAAACCTTCTGAAAGTTTGACTCAAAGATTTGCGGCATAAATAACTTTTATGTAATATTTACTTGAACCAAAGTATCACGCTTTCCCCTTTTGACGTTGAGCTGGATAATCTGAGACAAATTGTAGAAGCAATAAAATATCTATTAATATATAGTACAAGTCTTGTATTGTTCCATATCACGAATATTTCAATCCGTGCAATACAAATCTTACATGTTCTGACATGAACGCATGGGTCGTTCATCTTGGGTGCTTGAGAGACAGTTGTTTCTAGTTCGTGCGAGACATGGGTGACTCAGCTAGACGGTCGTAGTAAAGATCAGAGACTATGACGTCTAGCACGAGGTCTTTCTCACTTCTTCCTGCAGTCTGTGGTCACACAACTACCGTCCGGGGCACCGTAAATTAAATTGCGGTCAACATCGTGTCTATGAACGACCAATGAAAACGTTAACGACAAGACAGAAAGAAACATCCAGTGAAAAGAAGATGCGGTTAAATTCGTTTTAGTGGAAACTTATTGGGACTTTAGGCACTTGGAGTGGGAGATAAAGTAAACGAGCTGCAATTAATCAAGTCTAGTATAAACTGGTCTGTATCGGTTTAAAAAGGATGCAGAAAAATTTGGTTCATCGAGCTACAACAAAAAACATGGGAATCTGCACAATGTTGGGAATTTCAGCGACTGGAAAGAGCCCACGTGGTTGAAAAGTATGCTTTAGTGTTTTCCTCCTCTTCTGGAGTTTGTATCGTGACAGAACAATGTAGTCGGAGGGGAAACAAATTGATGCAGCAAAACAGTATTCACTTTATCCGGCTTTGATTTCGTCGCAAAGGATTTTAACTGACACTTCTCCTGGTGGCGCCTAATGGGCTTGTCTTGGACTAAAAATATCTACTTTGAAATTTTCCGTCTACGTTTCATGTCTCTTCTTGTTTCTTCGCTGTGTCTTAGTCAACCACCGTTATTCCCCTTTCGACCGGTGAAAATAACTCGTCGGGTGCTTCTCACCCCTCGTGCAGAAACAATAGAGATTAAGTTGAAAAGAGCAGAAAAGACTCATCAAGTGGGTCATTTTATCATCCCCCTTATAATTTCCTAAAGGGCAGAAAATAGACTGGAATTTTAATTGTAGCAAGGACGTCCATCCTGTAATTAATTTGTAATTAATTACAATCTCGACTGTCGGCAAGCAATGGATATTATCTGAAGGAAAAGAGAGCCTCATAATGTCAGAGGATCACTTGTCATGGCACGCGCATGTGACCACTTTTAAAGAACTGTCTTATAATCGTAGCGTAAATTATTACATTATTTTCTCACGAGACTGGGTCGTCAAACATGCGAATGGAATGTGGTGCAACGGGATTACAAGTTGATGGTACCTGTTGTGGAATTTAATTCTTACCACTTAACTTAATTAATGCTTCTTAATTGTTTCTTCTTCACGATCTCGTCTTGCTTAAAAGAAGAAATAATAAGCTATAGAGCATATTCTTTATTGTTGACCAATCTCAAGTTTCGTTGAATCCTAGGCATTGACAGTCTTTATTTGACGAAAGAAATGTTTAACTTCTCTGCAGAATATTCAATCAAGCGTCTAGACTCAATTAAAAATTGTTAGCAAGTCTTTTGAATCTACCTGCAGGCAAAAATTTCGCACAAATGCGGCTGTATTAGCATTTCTCTTGATTGTAAACGACCTGGCGAGTAGGATGGAAAAGTGCACATTGAATTCAGCTCTCAGAGAAAGTCTCTCTACTTATTTACGCCGAAACGCCTGAAACCGCGAACGAATTGACTGCTTACAGACTTTTTTTCGCTGCAGCTCGTCTGCCACTGAGATGGTATAAAACACATTGGGAAAAGAGTGTACTTGGATTGACTGAAGAAAGCGAACCAAAAGAATTTTTTTGTAGCCGCTGCATTGAATGCGATTGTGCTCCATTCGTTTAGACCCTCAACTCGTCTCGAAAACACGAGAGAATTTGTATACATTCGACGTTCGCAAGAGAAATCGGACCAAAGTCCGAAACATCGTTCTGTAAAATGTATGGGATCACTGCAAGAAAAAACGAAGTATTTTTTCAGAAATATATGCAGTTCTTTCTCTTTTGTACATTTGCATTTTCACTTTTGTAGATTGTTCTCAAATTTTCAGCCACCTACAATCGTGATAAAAAAAAATAAGCTAAATGCAGCCAATTGGAAATTTAATAATGATCAAGACAAAAAACGGAAGAGAATGATTCATTCCCTAAAGCGGATTTCTTCAATTAAATAAATTCATCTCGTTAGGGTAAAAAGGTTTAACCTTGATGTTTAAGTTTACGAGAACGATCCACTCTCTCGACAATTTCGTACTTGACGCATTTGAGACTTGTACGAGGTTGTGTGCATCATTGGTGTATTTTTCCAATTCGCATACTGTACAGAAACCTCGAAGCGTTTCTTCGCTCGAGTTACCTTATTATATATCTACATACTTTAGGTCAAAATGTTCTCGCAGCGAGATGGGAAAAATATCTAATAATGGTATAAAATGAGAACGGCAGAAGGTCGAATCAAGGAGAGTCTAAAGGGTGCTGCGGATCAACAATTTTCACCACATGAAGATAAAGAAAAGTCTGCATATACATATAGCATTGTTTAATAACGGAAATGAAAAACGCATCAATTAAACTCATTTTTATTTTACTGTCATGATTATCAAGAAATTTTCTAAATAAATAAGAATTCTATAGTAAAATACTGTTGTTATTAAGAAAATTAACGATTCCCTTTGACAGTATGCAAATGTGCATGCAAATACAATACATATGGTGCTGCACATGTGCATAAAACATAAACCAGCCGACAACGCAGTCGTAGTGAGTTGTACAATGACAGCTTTACGTAATCACTGTAAGCTGTTATGCTCATGCTCGTATGGGATTCAATTATGTTCTCACCATCTCTTTCTCCTTTGCTCTTTCGCCAAACGTTTTCCTCACGTGCCTCAATATACGAGTGACACCCACGTCGGAAATTGCTTTACGCTGATTTCTCAATGGTCGATGTTCGGAACTAAAAGATTTTTTGTTCAGAGCGATTTCCGTAGTAATAACGCAGAATGAAATAAGAACTTCGAAACTGAATCGCGATTGCACAATTTTTCTGCAGGAAATTTCTTAAAAAGTGCAGAAATCTTGAAATCACGCAAGGATAATCGTGCAGACGATTTATGAGAGAAACAAATGTTTGATTTTACCCTTAGGTTATAAATAAGATTAAATTATCCTAAGAATCTACTAAAATTCTTTTATATTGAATATTTTTTATCAAATGATAATATTTTAATATTAATAATGTTTATGTACATTCTCCTGCAAATAGAAGACAAGCTTCTTCATGCAGTAATCCTTTGATATACTGAGGAATTTATGAAGAGAATTATCATACATTGTGGGGTCCACGCTTACAATTTTATTCATTATTGAAATAAAATATGATAATTCTTATCGCGAAGCTTTTACATCGATAAAGTCCAGTAATAGGTTTCAATTGTTGTAGAATTTTCTTCTTTATTACCTGAGTTGACGATCTATAAAATGGATTTAATTTTTAGCTTGAATAATTGGTACTTCGATACTGAGCATAAAATTTTCTCAGATCTTGGATTGAAATGTTCCTTTTTATTGTCAAAGTGAGAAATGGAGAAACTCGGTGAAGCAAGGCGAGATTTATATTTACTACTTATGAATTTTTTTATTGCAAAGTTTCAGTAAGAAAATTTCAGTGCGATAATTTTAAAATTTAGTATAATTTGGAATGTTGATTTTAATTTAAGAGCAGATTTAATACACTTCGAGAGGCGTTGATGCAAACTAAACAGTTACTTTAGCCCCTATCAATGCGAACTCATATGGAATTTTTCCCCAATTCCCATCAGACGTAAGAGAGACGAAACGGGGGAGTACAGCAGTGGCGTGAAAAGATAAAATTCAATAAAAAAAATATTTGGGTATAAACTGATGAAAGTAAAACTGAAGTTCCCTTAGGTATATGATATGGAAATAATCGGAGGCATTCCTCTGTATTATGGACATCAAAAAGGTTTGTTCGCTTTCTCCTCCACGACCTGTGCCGAAGTTATTGTTCGACTCTCTTCTCGCCCAAGAATCGATAAAGTGCCGTAGGACCTTTCAGAAACGAGGTCGAGGAATCGAATCGACCTCTTGTGAAAGCGTCACGATCACCTTCATGGACGAGGGATATATTTTATTGAAAATTAATTAAAACTTTGATGCACGGCGAGCGATTGTATTCCCTGTATGGCTTACGGGAGAGAGTTCGGCCAATTTGTTGTATGCACGGGATGCGATCAAGGCGGATGATGCTTGAGAAATTGTTAAATAAGAGCCCTCCAGACTTATTTCTCGAAAGTGGCCTCATTTTTTTCATCCGGAAACTCAAAAAAAGGCACATTAATGAATACAATAAATTTCAAGAAAACAACAAATTTAATGAATCCAATAAAAGTAGTGAAATTCGTTAAAAGAGACTTATTAAGAATCAACGTTTTTCGTCAACGGGACTCCCTCTTGCATAATTCATGATCTGTTTCAAATTTTCTCTCTCTTTTGTAGAGAGCGAATCCATTTCAAAGGAGGAATTAAGTAAAGCAAAGCGAAAAAAGGGTACAGGGTGCTCGATGGTGCGTCAACTTAATGTTCTTCCGGATAAGCCACTAATCTCCACATACGGGTGTCCCATTTGCTGCTGAAAACGTTCATGTGATCTGTTGAGAGGTTGGCCATTAAGGTACTAAAAAGTCCCCTCACAATATATCATTTTTCCTACCATCCTTACTCGAATAACCACCCTTATTTCCACCCTTAAACCCCCGAATCTCAAACGACCCCCTGATGCCGAACGCCCCTGGTATACCTATATGTATACCTTTTGCTCGTGTCCGGGTATTACTACAAATGTAATCTTACTTAAGCATATGTCAGCATGACTGATTGGGTAGACGATAGCAAGGACAAAATATTACGCTCTGTGAGACCCTCTCGTCACATCAGTGGCGTAATCATAGGGGCACTTGAGGCCCATCAACTTCATTTAATTTTAAAATTGCTTTTTATTCTTGGGACCTTTCTAAGCACTACGTCTTCTTTTAGATAGCAAAGGACTAATAAAATGTTAATGTTAATTCACCGCTGATTGTTTTTGAAGAAGGTTCAAAAGCTTCTTTACCAATTCAAGCGGTGAGTGTCTGTCACAAGTAAGGATAGGTAAATTGGCTGCATACGAATAATGAAGCACTGATTAACGGGTCTAGAACATCGCTACCTAAACCGCAGGGCATATACCATATATCCCCACATTGTTCAGCAAAGTTAGGGTAGTATATAGGAACCTTGTCCCTGCAGGGGATGTTTGATGTGCGAATGGGAGCACGTGTCACCCTCATGGGTTAGGCTGATCGATACACCTGGTTTGTATCACCTTTAGGGACCTCACAATGGGTGACTAACAAATTTCGCGAAAAGAAGAATAATGGCAGGCAATGCGTAACTTCTCACGCGCAAAAGGAAAAAAACGACCCTTCGAAATCAATATTATCGTTATTCTGACAAAATAAAATTATTCATCGTATGAGTGATCGTCTTATTTGATGGGAATATTAGTAGAAATTTCAAGTATTATATTTTGTAATTTCATGTATTGCATTATGTTTTGCTTTTTTTAGAGCTGTAATACATTAGATAACAAATTAGCAAATTAATTTTACATGGTTTACTCGTATCGTAAAATACCATCTATTGAGCATGAGTTATTGACTGCAGATTAGCGTGCTTGCGTGTTAAGTTGACTTTACTCGCTCCCTCAATTGTGAGACAAGAAAATCAATATTTTTTTTATTATTCAATCACGATTCCTATCTTTATAAGGAGAAAACCGGCGATTCGAGAAACTTGTGGTGAATTGTGAACCTCTTGTTACTTAACCATCTAATAATAGTAGATCTTATCGTGAGGGAAAAGTTGTCTTGACCGAAAGTGATTTTCGTATTTTTTCCTACTATTCTTTTCTGTCGCGCCTTTTCATCCAAACTCTTAATCGATACTTTGACTTCTTTAGAGCGATTTTTTCTCAGACGATTGTTGCTTACAATAAGCTAAATATACTTTGACGTTACGCCCATTTAGACCACACTGAGCTCTAAAATGAAATATTGATACGACTTGCATTCTCTCAGTCTGTTCGATTGAATGCTAACGTTAATCCTCGCTGCCTACGCTAAAAGGTGGAAGAACTTTCTGCTATCCGGCCTATTGAGAGTATTATAATAAATCTTCCAATAACTTATTATAATTCGAAGACTTATAAACCAGGTCTCTGGATTATATTCCACACGATTAAGTAGCAAATGCGCTTATTTGTTAAAGGAAATTAAATCAACCGTATCTAATGTTACATAAAGGTTGATATAAGACTAAATTTACATTTCTCTTTCCGATCTCATGATACGATTTCTTTGTCTCGAGAAGTCATGTGTGTTGACGGAAGGAAATTTGTATGCTTTATTCCAAGCTTTGACATTGCACTCTGAAAAATAAAATTGTTTTATCGCCTTGACGTAGAAATATTTGACATTTTTTAAAGAAACGATTCTTGAAAGACTACAAATGAGAACGACGACAAGGCAAAGTTATTTTTCAACCGGGAAAGATATCACACAATTTCTAAAATAAACACGATGAAACTTTCATACGAGTTCTGGAGCAAAAGCTCCACTTTCTAAGGACTCGAGAAATTTTCATAACATTTTCGTCTAAGCAAATACATGCAGAAAAACTTTATTTGAGGTGGGTTCAAAATAAAATTGAAAATATCGACTTGTGTGAACTTTTCTTAAGCATTGCTCTTTTCATAATTTATAGACAAAATACTTTGTTGGGATGATCTCTTGACATCGATTTTAATATCAATTTAGAATCGAATTTCTAAACTGTATGGGCACGCTCTCTTGTTCAGTTTTTATTCCAATGATTCAATTCAAGCATCACGCAAGGGTGAAGCTACGTGCCTAATGGGAAAATAGGTTACAGAAGAAGGGAGTTTAGATATCAAGAGAGGAGGGGGAGTTAGAATTTTTAGAGCGCGAGTGGGACGTCTAGTCTAATCACATAGAGAAATTGACAAAGAGTCGACAACTGTCAGTGCACAGCTGGGTCACCGACTTGGAGTGGGCAACACCCCAACCCGTAACCACCCCATATTGCCAGAACCACCCAGACCTCTAACCAAAACTCTCGTGTACGCGTGTACCCTGATTTCCGCCTCCCCCCCTTCTCGAAATCGAGTCACTCGTGTTTTTCTAAGCGTGCGATATTCACTTCGGAGGGTGGCTTCATTCATCACAGTTCCTTCTTCTCACACATTCGCCTGGTCCTCGATTCAGCACTTAACACCCGCTTCTCTCCTCCGTAATGAATTTTAATTTGAGAGTGGTAAAGCATTTTTAGCTTGATTGGATCTCACATTTCATAATTGGATATTTCAATAATTACCCTCAGTTATCAACATTTGTTTATTTTATTTATATCATTTTCGAAACGGACATGATCCGTAAATTATGAATGTGCAATATGTGTATGGATAAATAGAACTTGAATATCCAATATCAATATGAGAGTAATTCTAGTTCAAACACAAACGAATCGTTCTATGCAAACGAAATGATTTATTGGTTTATCTGTTTTGCCAATTAATCTATGGGAGTTACACATCCACCGATTCAAAAGTGTACCTGATTTTTGAACTTAAACTTAATTGCCTTTTTTCAATCCAACAGCAATTTTACTTTTATTATATCGAGGTAGATTTCCATCAAGTTTTAAGCTGCGCGCTTACATTTTATACTATGTATGTTTGAAGCACATTTTCGAGGAGTGAAATATTCGGAAACGAATTTATGATTATCGAGGAACGTCATTCAAGTCGATTTGCATAAGAGTCGATAAGTCTTGAAGGTAAGAGTCCGTGTATATATTTCGAAGCATTATAAAATGACGGAGACATGTATTCCAGAAGGATTCGTAGCATTCGAGGCAAGGTAGATCTGCGCATTATTGCGAGGTAATCTCAATGATTACGAGTCGAGGAGTATGTAAGAGGTTTCTGCGTGTGCCAGTATTACCTACCTACACGCTCGATTTGAATCTGAGAACTTATCGCGGGAAAAAGTGCTAAATGTTGAAGAAATTATGAGCCGGTATTACAGTGAAGATCCTTATCCGTGCGTTACGGGGATCGAGATCGCCTTAGGTTATAGTGTTTCTCTGATGCGCAAGTATATTCCTTACGACAATCATTCTACATTTCTTTAGTTTTTCCTTTTTATTCTGTGATGCATTCCAGTTCAACGTCTTCTGCAGGCATCAGTTTTGCAGGAGACTATTCTCTAACATTAAAGACTGTTTTCTGCCGGGTCGTAAATTACAAACCTTATTTTAGCCGATGTTTGAAAAGTAACAGTAAGAAGTTGGAAAGGCGGAAGATGAACGAAGAGAGATGAGCGATCAACGGTATTTTCATTTTGTATAAAAATCTTGAACTACTTATAGGGTAATACCGCCAATTATCGATCGTGTACCGTTCATCGAACACGCAGGTGAATTTACTCCAAGGTCAAAAGGTCTCGTTTCATGGACAGCTTGTTTCTGATTAACTATTTCTTTAACTTTCGCGGTATTACTTAATCATACTCAGCTATTTCCATGAATTATCTTGGTTGCTATTACTTATTAACATCTCTTATCCATATTTTCTTCGTGCTTATCATTTGCTTATTGGAAAACACTATTTAAATTTAAATATCTAAAATAATAGGCATAAACGAGATGCATTTTGTGCAGTCTATTCGATTGTTAGATAACGTAATTTTTGTTATTTATACACATTATACACTGTTAAATCAGGGGCATTATAAACAGATCTGTAAAATACACACATGACCGAGCGAGGGCGCTTGAGTAAATTTATTTGCCTTATTCAACGTTTATTCGCTCATACATGATTCTGCAGCCTTTGGCGTTTTCATTGTACGAGTGTGCATGCACACATCTGTATTTGTGCATTTGCAAACAAAAATGCAAACGCGCTGCATTCGGCAATGCGACGTGCGTAGTTAATTGCCTGGACAGTGGACAGCCTCGGCAAATACGTAGTGGCGCAAGTAAATACCAGGATTTTGCTCTCAAAAAGGTTTGGCAACCGATGCCAAACATCCTGAGTTGACATGGAAAAAGTTCCCCGACTTTAAGTTAATTTTATTCTCTTCTGATCATGCTTCTTATATTTAAAAGAAAGCACTGCTCGAAAACATGGAAAATATGCTTTTCCACATTAAAAAAAAAAAAAAACGTAAAAAGTCAGAGCTCACAATCTGCCTCGGAATATGAAAGTTAATGACTTGATGACTTAAACTCAACCGGGAACTCTCGATCCTAGCATCAATATTAACCTGTATGTATAGAAAAATTATTCCATGAATTAAATCACACGAGACAATAGTCAAGAGCACTCGGTGACTGCATTTCGTGAGTTTGACGTCATTGTGGTTGCTATGAAGTAGCGAAGTTGAGGCAGAACTGGCGGCGAGTAAAACACGAGCTTTATCTCATTCTACTCCGATGGATATCATTTCATGGAATAGCGTACAGGCTTCATCGAATCGAAACGGCGCGCAGAATTCCGGGTGCAAAAGCTCGTCTTTAACTCACTTTGGTGCAAACTATTGATTTGTTTCATCGCCACCAGCTCCTCCTCTCCTGAAACGTGAGGTAAGGGCTTCAGAAAACACCTCCCTCTACGCTTTTATGTAGTATAGCAACGTTACGCACAGGATCCGGATGCATGGTGTCTATACCACTCCACACGCACCCCCTTTACCCACCCTTTGCGCCCCACACATATCCTGCCGCGTCACACAATACGTGTGTAATCCCCATCGATGTCTGCTTTCAATTCAACCCCCCGGCGAATGAAAAATTTTATAGAGGGTTTTCTACTGCTTCTCGGCGACAGTTTTCACAGCGGTCTTTCACTAAAGGATGCAGAGTGTGAATTTTTTACATTTGTGTCAATTTGCTTTTTATATACATACTTGAAAGCATTCCTATTATTGGGGTTGATACATACGAGGTTCATACCAAAAATACATTCTATAGTGTAAATAATGCTCTAATTAAAAGATTAAAATATTAATTAAGTCTAGAAGTGGTAGCATTACATCCAGATTAAATTGCATCCATGGCAGAAATTTTGGTGTGTATTTTATCAATAACATAAATAAATAATATTTTCCTGGGAAATTTGAATCTGCAACACCCTTGTTGCATTAAATGGACAAGTTCTCTGCGGATTATTAAAGACAAATAATGTGAGGAGCCGCTATATTTCTAGATTTTACGTGAGTTTAACGATCACAAGCGCAAAGCTTATTATAAAAAACTTAACGAGGTGCGGATAATTTTTCCCGGTGGCACTGATCGAGTGGTCTCGCTCGACAACCCAGATCGATTGGTCTCAGGATCACCGTGAGCCGATAAATTAATGACCGCGATTGAAACGCCTTTAAATTGCACGATTCACGCCGAACGCTCCCGCCGCCTGGTTTACAAACTGCAACCTTGTAATGCAAAGTAAGCACGTGAATTTAAATTTTAAATACACCTGAGGTTTTTAACAACTTTTTTTAAATACCTCTCGGGAGTTAATTAAAATATTTCCTTTACAGAAAGTAGCTTCTGCCATAAGAATTTGGTTTTCATTCATTTCATTCAGAAAATTATTTTTTTTTAACTACAAAACATCCTTTACCTTCATTTATATTGTATTTAAAACTTAAGGGCATGTGATACTTTACCATAAGAGCAAATTAGTTATACCAATTAAACATTCATAATAATAAATATTTTTAGTAAATAAGAGTCAATAAACTTATTAGCTAAAAATATTTATTATTATGAATGTTTAATTGGTATAACTAATTTGCTTTTATGGTAAAGTATCACATGCCCTTAATGTCTGTACAACGCCGGATAAATTTCTGCTAGTCTTAAAATAATTTCTGAATAGAATATTTGAATCCTGACGAACCGATTTTGTGCTTTCCAGGCACTTTATTTTCATTTCCGATAAGTGGTAGGAGATAAAACAATGGCAGGGATCGTTGTTCGATCAGTAGGGATTTTGTCCTTGTGGTGGACCATCCTGGGACGCCGACTCGTTCATTTTCCGGATAAGACGAAAATTACGAGCATTCCTATTTCGGGGATTCCCCTCGACAATTTTTTCTCTCTCTCTTTCTCTCATACTCAATGGAAAATCGTCTACGGATTTGCTTGTACTACACCAGGGGATGCTCGTTCACGATTTAGGGGTTTGCACTCGTACATAAAGATTTCGACAGTCTGAAGCATTTTAGGCAGATTG
Source organism: Synergus japonicus (assembly GCA_900474275.1). Classification (NCBI taxonomy): domain Eukaryota; kingdom Metazoa; phylum Arthropoda; class Insecta; order Hymenoptera; family Cynipidae; genus Synergus; species Synergus japonicus. The sequence goes on from UCOH01005710.1 coordinate 162,618, forward strand.
TTTTGCGTTTATGCTGCCGGTCCCTCGAGAGCAAAAGCCTTTTTGTCTGTCCTGGGGACGAGGCATCGCATTACAACTCAGTTCTTCTTCCTTCTTTTATTTCTCCTATTTTACTTCTTTGACAAAACTTAAAATCATGTGAAAAGAACGATAAGAACGTAGTCAAATATAAAAGACCACAAAACCTCCAGGGAATATAATGCACACCGATTCACATTCACCTCAAGATTTGTTCCAATTTACTCTCATGAAAAACTGACATTATCTTCGAGATCATTATGCACATCATGATAAAAATATTTTCCCTGAATTCGTTTAATTTCCTGAGTGTGGGATAAAAATCGAAGTTCGAATTTTTCATGTAATGCTGTGTTTACGTGCAATGATTCACCCTCGACACAATCGGGAAGGGACCCTCGACTTTGTAATTGATTGGTCCTGATACGCCTCCTTATCTCTTAATCCATCTTCTCTCCCAGCAGTTCCCGCTCCCGAAAGCGAATCGTTCTGCCTGTTTGCTATGTACGTATTCCATACGGGGTATCGGAAAGGGAGAACAGGCCATGGGGACCCATAAAGAATCAATCCATATAATATGTATGCAGGGTTTTATGGGTTCAGTCAATATTTGTGGCGATTGTGTAAAGATCGCAGAACGATGGCATCGCGCTATTATGATGAAGAGTTACTATGAATAATGCATCGTGGATAATGCATTTAATACGTCGAAGCGAGCCACTTTCCGGCGAACGAGAAAATGTAACGTGTGGTTCACAACCTTCTCCACTCACCCTCCTCACCATTTCTCTCACCGCGTGGAAGAAAAACCTCTGTGGGAAGTACCGTGAAAAATAAAAAGAGATTAGCGAGAACATCGAAAAGCTGACTATCTATTATCTCAACTGACACTATGTTTAACTTGATGTCAATTTTCAAATTGATTTTATTGCAGAAAATATTTTAATTAATTAAATTGATTCTAAATTTAATCATTACCGAGAAAATAATTAAAACATGCACACTTTCGTTATTAACCATAAAGCTCGGACGTGTATAATTATAAACGAGTAACCGAATATTCATTAAAAATAATTACTTGATGGATTGCAATTTACGTACCGTTGTAACATTGTACTCAATATTTTAATAATGCCCGCAATTTCTCTACCTAAGTTTGAAGTCCTCGAGGAATAGATGATTTATTATAATATCGTGGAGATGCATGTAATTTGATAAATCTGGGTCAGAATTTAATTTGCCGTCTTGATTTGTACACTGGACTTTTCTCAGGAAATTTAAATTCTTCTTTGAGATGTTTATTTCCCAGTCGAGGCTCTGTTTGCGAGTTATGATAAATTAAATTGTGGATTTGCCTGTCGAGCCTCGAGGAAGAAACGGGATTAGCGTCAGGTCATTTGCAACGACTGAAAGGATCTCAAGTGCACGTACATGTCGACGTTAAGGTACAAATTAACCGAGAAAGACGTTATGGGAGTGACCTGACCATGAAGCAATACATCACTGATTTTTCTACACTGCCTTTGTCTTATTTGTCAAAAGATTTGAAAAGTTCAATTTATAATCATTCAGCTTTAATGGTATATATAATACTGTTTATAATAATCAATCATGTAAAGTAGACATTTCAATAAGGGTAAGTAGAAAAATGGAATAGACTATCTCAATTCAAAGGATAACAGATGTGTTCAATTTTTTTCATCCTTTCTCACGGTCAGATGACACTTTGACGTGACTAGGGCTTTTTTACCAATATGGAAAAAACTCATTGACGTGGAATTTAGTAAATCGATTCGCGAAGAAAAGTTCTTGTTTCAGTAGGGGGCTCCCTTAGTCGTCAAGGCTTTGCACCCGACGGCGAAAGATCAATTAGGGGAAATTCTGATAATAGAGTCCCATTCGGAGACTCGCCCCATGGAAACCGTATACAGAGGAATCAAACAGGAAATAGGAACGCGTACCTTTGTAAGCTCCGGGAGCGGGTCGAAAATATTATGGTGTAGGACTTTAGGTACCAAACTCAGTGGATATACGCTAACGTAGAAAATCGCATGTACCGAGGGACAATAGATTGAGCAACCCTCTTAAAGGGAGGTTAATTGGATTCCATCGATTCCGATCGCACAATGAACAGAGATCGAATCCTTCGTATTTCTCCAAGACATGGTAACGGTTTCGCTCTTTTCTCGTAGTCGTGGCAACTCCCTTCGAAATTGAAGAGTGCCCTTATCCTTCCAGCCTCAATGGTCCTGGAACGATGCCTTTTTCCTTTCCAAGGATATATCTCTTGCTGAAACGAGGATTACGTATCGTTCGAATTTCAGAAGCCATGGTCCTTTCCAACTTTTGTGAATTTCCAAAGTCCTGATAACAGAACTCGTGTGAGAAATCAAGGGGGATCGAAAATGTCGAGAGGAGTAAAGGAATTGCTGCCTCGACCGAAGCAACAGATTCGAAAAATCGGTAGATATAATGTTTTGAACGATATTGTACAAGAAGGAAGTATCGGACACGCTCATGAACTTAAACTCATGTTTCTTCATTCACTGATAGTTTTAGTTTTTCAGTTAATTTCGTCTTAACGAGATTCGGGGAATTTTCACGGTCCGGTTACTTGCAGTATCATGAAATAGAAGCGACGATCCCTCATTAGCAGAATACCGGATCATCTGGGAAGCATAACTGATGGTATGTTAATATAAGATGGCCTCGCTCAACGCTTCTAAACTGTGGCTAGCCGCTTGTTCCCGACACTTTTCTCGTAAGTCATCCCAGATTTCAGCCCGGAGTTTGTAAACTCAATAAAAAAAAGGGTCCAATCGAGTCAGTCACGCTCTTTAACTCCATCATGCTTAGTTTGCTGTGGTTACGCCGCTTTTTGTCCTTGTGCCGACAATCTTTATTGCGGAACACCTTTATCAAGTTTTTACATATTATTCATTATAACATAATACTCAGAAAATGAGGCAGTTTGGAAAATATGAGCAAAGTGTGGATAACAGCAGAATAATTATATTTCGATTTCAAACAATCGCTAGGATTCGAACCTAGGGCGCAATGGGAAACAAGATTGCTTCAAGATCGACATTTGACCAGACTGGAAAAGCTCAGGTGATGGACATATTTATACACACTTCTAAATTTTTCCAATTTGCAAATGATGTTTCTGAAACGTCACCAAGAATCCAGATTTATTAAATTGGATCGAAACACAGAATGATTACAGAGGGAATCCGTCAACACGTGAAACATGGGTGGTCCTTGGGGTATTAGAAATCCCGCAGACGAAACACTATTGCGCACGTGTCGAAGGGCACGAGGACACGTGCCACAAACACGTGATCTCCGTTCGGCATCTGGAAAATGTGTATGTACGACGAAATATTAATATCTCCCCACCTAGGAACTACTCTCATTTCCTTCTAAGCGGATGACGGTGGTTAGATCCTTCAGTAATGAGACTTCGAAAATGTAATCCGGATTTATAAATCGTCTCAAATTTCAGGGTACTTGAATATAGAAAATCTTCCGCAGCGTTCAAGAATGGGCCAATAATGTAAAAATTTAACTGAAGGCATGTAACAGCAGTTTTTAAAACTATAAGAGAATCAAATCAAAGATTTTTCTTGCAGAAAACTTTATGTTCAGACGACATTTTATATAACTTAAGCGACCATTTATTAACTTAGGGATGAGTCGTTAGAAATTTGAAGCTGTGATATTTCATGTCTTCCATAAAGTTGTCATTTCCGTTTTCTTTGCAAAACTTGGCTGCAGCTTTCTAGGAGATAGGAGTCCATAAAAGGGTGAGTTTTCTTTGACAAGGATGAGGGTTCGCCACCCCTGCAATAACGAATCTCTTATAGGCGATATCCTGTGTATTCATCGTGGAAATGCTATCCCGATTGCCGTTTCGTGTTTCGAGATTAGAAGGGAAGTCGCTCTTTGTAAAGGTATGACGGATGGCTCCTGGATGCGGGTCATTGATTTTCTGGGGTCGTTTCCTATAGAGCGCATCGAATTTTTCTGCTGGACTTTAGCTCAAACCCACATTTCGTCACACATTTGTCAATTTCTCTAAATAGATTACACCTCATCTCATATTTGATAGGAAAGCAGATAAACTTACATAAGCTTTGCAATTTTTTGTAAAGTTGATCCAATTTACACGTAACTCTCGGTCAAATTCATTACAAAGATTTTCTGTACGATTGCACGTGTTCACTCGCGTGGCATTGCAATGAAACTCAATAGTCAATATATCGTTTGCATTTAATGAATAGCCCCTGGCTCTCTTACCACACTTGCATTAGTCGGTTTATTTACAACGCTGAAAAATGATGGAACTTCTCTAGTCGCGAACTCGCTTTACGATTGAATTTATGATGCAAAAAATAGATTCTCTGTTTAAAGTAACTTAAGATCCATCTTGCATGATTCCCTACCATTCCTCATTTTTTACAAGGAATAATTTATGGTTAATAAAGTGACGTGTCGAATAAAAGTAAGATTTGAAAAGAGGTAAAAAGAGTCAGCTCGAGATTTAACGACAGATTGACGTTAAGCCTTCAGAATATCAGAAAGCTGCAAATGAGGATTAGTATTTTGACACGCAACATTTTTCTTGAATAAATTATCTAAAAATTCCTTAAGATTCAAATTTTATCCATCATCGTTGAAATATTCCTCAAAGAAAAAACTCGAGAATTCTGCGAAAGGTGAACTCCCTTCGCAGAAAAGTGGTCATCTTACTGAGAAAGATTTCTCATTCATCCAGAGAACGATGTTGGTACTTGCGTAATTCGAAGATGGAAGCGAGATCATTGATCGGGTATAGACTGAATCCTTCCAAGAAATCGAGTGAAGGATTGAGCGAGTGACTGAGTGACTTACAATGGCGATAGGATCTCCCTAATGATCGAACACGAAACTCCCACGCGGGGTTCCACAACAGATCACCCAATCCCCTCAATACCAAATCCCGAACCCTCGTAGCGTTATCGGACGGACGTTTTCGAACGCTGATCCTCCTAATTGTTGACACACCACTCTACATACAAACTTACACGTTCGCACACACCTGCAGTCTAAGAACTGTTTGTGTACAACTCCACTCATGGTCTTGTATGCAGGTATGTACCAACGTGTCAAAACCGGAATATGTTATTAAACACCCACCTTGGCCCATCAGTGATGAATGACTCCTAGCACGGCCGCTCTCGAGAGGAACGATTTTCGCCGGTTTTTTTCTTTCTTCAATGACGTCGGCAAATCTGCCCTCAATCTTTTCTACCGTTTATTAGGTACCAATCATTTTAATAAGAAATGGGTTTTAATAAGAAACCGAATTATTTCACTATTGTGTTAGAACTAAGGGGGGAGGCATGCATCAAGTCTTGTCATCTTTATTTTTCGGATTATTTATTAAGGTTTTGCAATATTGCACAATTTTGCAGTCAATTATTGTTATTTTGCTTGTTATTTTGAAAGCTTGTGAGGGACGACAAAAGAATGCAATAATTCATTTGTGCACGAAACGGTTCGAGGGCTGGTATTAATATCTTTTTGTACGAATTTTGATCTCCAGGTGCGCTGCAAGCAGGCAGAGAATAATAGTCGCGTCGCCGTAATTTTTTCCGACAGCGGAGTGCAATGATTCACACGATCGTACAACCCCACGAGCGCTGACGATCGACGATTACGATATCGCACCTACGGTGCTTAATAACAATGAGCACTTTCAGGGAGCTATATATCTCACCCGCGCACCTCTTTAAGCGCCTTCCATATTGTCGACCGCGAGCTGAAGTAACGTCTTCCGCACTTTATTACGTCTGCGGTGCAATCATCCATCTGAAACGCATCGTTTCTCAGCCAACCTGTCAATTTTGGTAATTACTGCCTGCGGAAGGCTTGTACATTGCGCCGCGGACGCGTGTCTGTTAAGTTGCAAATAAGTTGTAAATAAACGGCGCGCGATCGGTAATTACGGTAGTAATGATAACAATAAGAGATTTCTTCAAAATATATGGTTGCGTCTACCTTCTCCTTTTAACAATTTCGCATAAAACATTTCAAATTCGTGATTTATGGATTATTAACTTTCAGCGTCATATATTTTGTCTGCGAATATATGTGGGTAATATTAAGTAAAATTGTACAATCAAATTCACATTTCAGTTTTAATTACCACTACTCGAATCCCGTAATGCTGCCAATTTGTCGCTAATCAACATTAGTTCGGGAATGTAAATTGGATTCAATAAACAGATTATTTGCACATGTTGCACAGATTTTAACAATGGTGTGTATTAAAAAAATGCAATAATAACGCGCTGAATTGCTTTCACAAGAAATTAATTTCCGTCACACTCTGATAAAATCAATGTGGATGAATTATTTATTTATCATAAAGAGGTTTTCTGGAGCCCGCGGATATTGCGAAATGCGGACACACTTGAATAACAGATACCCAATCGTGACCCTCTCTAGTAGAATTATTAAAACCCAAACAGCCCTCTATACGACGTGGATGTACAGATTGTACAGGGATCACGGACTCAAATCCTCTACATATGTGATGTATATGTATATGCTTATATGATATATGTATATACCGGGTAGCCATCGGGCAAAAAACAATAAAGCTAGATCATCATCCGGACGGCACTTTCCCTCTTCGGCTTGCCACTTGTGTCTACGTTGGACCGTATACATGATACTCTCCATTCAATTTAGATTCCACTTATGTTCTCCATAGCGTTCAACCGTACGTCATATTTATTTTATTTATCGTAAGCCGATACCGTCGCTCACCTCAAGTTTATGTTTTTCTGCAGATTGCAATCCAGAGACCTTTCATTTTTCTTTTATAACTAGAATTTTTTATGCAGTTATATCGTATTAAAATTTGAATTTCATAATAGTTTCAAGTCAGTAATTTTAAATGAATCAAGAATCCACCCACTCTTTGATTTATCATTTGAAATTTTCTTAAGGAAATAATACGAAAGATCTTGAAATCATGACTGTTCTAAGTAGGAATAACTACACACTTTAATTTTATTAACAACGTTTTTCTCATTTCGTAGGGACTAGACGCAGTGGAGTTGTGACTCGCCCATACTTGACTAAACCTCAAGTTTAACGAGAGGACGTAAATATTCTTTATTAGTGCTAAATTATACATTACGGCAACATTATCCAGCGTTAAAGGAATTCAAGTCCATGTGCTTAAGGAGAATGCGGTTCAGGAGATCCCTTCTCAAAAGCTATACCAGATCACGACTGCGACTGGATTAGCGCGACCGCGAGATCACTGCCGGATAGAATTTACTTAATTATATTGAATTTACCTAATTGGCAGCTGGGGCTATCGAGGAAGGCTATCTCTGACCACGTCTCTATTCCAGAGCCACTGTGACTACGAAAGACCCACCACTGCACAGGGTAATCTCTGCAAGTTCGAATTGAAATCGGTCGGAGACATTACTGCACTGCAGAACTTGCATTAACTCGTAATTACTCGTATATCGCTTTCTCCCATCAAAACCCCGAACTTAATTCCATTTCACTGAAAATTCGTTTGCCGCAGTCCGAGTTTCTGAAATCGACTGCAACCTCCAAGAAAAAGATGAACTTGCAAAAAAATGACACGGAATTTATCACGTTTTATTCATTTTTTTTCAAGGGATTTCAGACCCCTAGCTATTTTCGATATAATCGCAAATTCTTTTACATTCTCATAATTTTACTCTCTAAATCTAAATTAGTAGAAAACTACTATTTGGTATAACGTACTAAATGAATTAGTAATGATACTACTAATTAAATTTAAAGTTACCTTGAGTCAACAGAACACTAAATTTTACTTCTAATGTCCGTATATCATATACCGGTTTGCATTTTGAATATTGCGTATTGTTCATATTTTATTATTATCAATATAATAATATGAACTCAGAATATATACACCTATATAAATTGAGAAAACATTAAACTCTTAAAATTCAGGAACCACCAGGCGGTATTTAAAAAATTAATAATTCAGATAAGTTTCCAAATGATTTTTACTCATATTGAATTAACAAGTTGGTACTACCAAACACATTAGTAGAAAATCCTTACTAATTCATTTAGTAACATAAATCTTACCATTTCATTTAGTAGAATGTCAAAAAATTACTAATTTAACAGTCAAAACCTTCGTTACTAACTGCATTAGTAACATTTCTACGAATTTAGATTTAGAGAGTATGATAGGATTATTCTACTTTTGTGTATCATGGAAACAGGTTCTACAAGCAGCAAATTATAGAATTGTATTTTAGTATTTCTTGGTAAAATTAAAAAGTGGATGAATGAGAAGCTACGAGACGAGTGAATCCAGTATCTGACTTTTTCATATCTCGAGGCTTGTAGGAATGAAGATTCGTGGAGTTGTTTCTCCTTAGAGAGGGTAGTTTTGAATCCATATATAATTTAGATGACGAGGAAAGGTTTGTAGTGCGATTCTTGGCAGTAGCTAAGATGCACGGACGGTGGTAACAAGGTAAGATAATCACTGTCATCAGCACACGTCCTATCGCGAGGCTCTCGGATCGAGCATGCTGCTGGAAGGACTGGTCTCTAACGAGGTGAAAAACTTGCTCAGTGCCGTCAACAAAAAAAAAGGATACAAGTCCTCGATTAGCAAATGGTTATCGCCCTTCCTGCGCGGGGAAAAAAACGTTTACCTACCACTTATGCGGCCGCGAAACATAATACTCAATCGACCGGCGGAAATTCTCAATTACTTCTATATACATGTGTTATAGTGACCTGGACTGACTCTCACTATCAGGACTGTAGATATCGCGTGCACATCCATAAAACTATTTTTTTCTCAGAAGTGCCAGCAATCAGTGACTATTGCCCATTTCGCAATTAAACTCCTTTTTTATCTCAGCGTATAATAAACATTATCGGAATGAGATATAAGAGGGCTCGGAAAATACTTTATGAAGTTTTTATCCCTTTCGTGATATTGTAGGTATGTCTAACTTACATTGTAATTTAGTCGCTTATTCTTTCTTTACAGAGAAATATTTCAGATTAAGGGTAATTTAAACGTTTTCTTGAAAGGATAATTAATTCGCGTTTATTGGGATTAGAATTTCTTGAATAATTTTTTTTTTTGGAAGAGGATGGAATAGGGGTATTACGTTTCGGATAAGATTTCGTCAGAGGAGATCATTTGTCACAATTTGAGGATCCTCCAGCTGACGCGTGTAGAAACCGGTGCTGAGCTATTCTATTCAAGTAAAACTGGGTCACCTTGATTAGTCTTTCACGACGCAGCCGAGTAGACCACTTTTTATATCATGTCAAAATGAGGCCCTGAAATCGAATCGGTAGCGATGTACAGGTACCGAAAGACTGAGATAATGTCGATGTTGAAGATGGACCACCAACGAATAGAATCTGATCGATTTTCGTTATCTATTATTACCCTATTCAAGTTGACATGTGTTACGTAGACTCGTCTTCCACAACAAAATTCTTAATGAAAAAGATTCCGATCAAAGCAACGATATCGAAAACATCTGTAGCGAAAACTAATGATCGAGTTCAACATCCGCAAGTCTTCGCGTGCTAATTTATCATTTGCTTAGAAAGAGCTCTTATATCTCAATGATGGATTATGTGCCCAAGAGAGACACAGACTCGATGTAGACTAAAGTGATGGAGATTAGAGTCATTAGTAAAATACTTGTACACTATGATCGAGGAAATAATAACAGTTTCATGAAATCTTTCAGATTAACAATGGGACGATTTGTGGGGTTTGTCTAGCAATATGATGCAGAATTAATAACAGAGAATGTAGTTCTGATATTAATGGTTAACTATTAAATATTCGCTAATAGTAACTGCTTGTGTTTAAGGAGATATATAACTCTAATTGTGCTAATTGCATTCTACAAATGAAATAAAGCTAATCAAGAGTTAAGATCATCCACAAAGCACCTTTTGTTTGAGGTTTCCTAACTCTAAGAGACTGGAAAGGAAGAAAGGTTTCAATTAATTTAAGGACAATCGAATGAATCTGAAACCCAACAACCAGTAGTTTCTCTGCCCTTTTCTTTGACGTACACTCACTCACTAGAGCTAATGTTTCCTTGCGGAAATGAAGGAACCTCACAAAGTTCCAGGTAAAACGATGGTGATCAGCCAGCCGTGAGTCTATTGTAAAGGCCACGCTAGGCTAATCGAATTGAATGCGTTTAATGCAATGGGTAGGATTCTGATTCCTGTGAGGCTAAAGGAAGTCCTCAAGATAAGATCGAGCAAAAGAACAAACACAATTGTCTAATTCTAGAAGTTCTTTTGCAAGAAGAATGTCGATCTTGAACAATTAAGTGAGTTACAAAAATGTGGCTAGAACTCAATAAATCTATTCATGAATATATTCTCTTGATGCTGGTTCTTCGAACAATAAATAATATTAGATGTCAGATTGACGAGATAGTGTAATAATGTCCATAACCATGAAATATGGAAGATAAGATTGAGAAAAGTCGAGTCATCTCTTTTGCTTTTCTCTTTCAAGATCGATCATTGGAATCTCGACAACGATCTGAGATCCATGATCTGGGTGTGTATCTACTAACTTGAGAAAAATTTAGATCTCCACCCGCGAGCACGTTTCCCACGAATCGGGCGGCGAAAGGGTTGGATGTAGTCGCGGTTGTTACCGCGTTACCAACTATCCCTCCATTACTGATCCTCAGACGTGACTTGTGAGGTGACCCGATCCATTCACAGGTCACTTCTATCGATTGCATCCCTTCTACCACTTATCAAAAAAAAATTCTCTCGATAGACGAAACATTTCCAAAACTATTCTTATTCTGGCTTCTCAAAGTTATTCTTGCAATTTTACTTTCAAGTTCAGTTAGAATCAATTCTAAAGGTCAAAACTGTCTATAATAATAAAGTGAGCTCCTCTCTAGTTTTAATTGGAAAGGTCATCTTTAATTTCTGAAAGGGTTATCAATGGCTAAAGAAATGTTATCGACCGTAATGTAAGCAATGTTATCTGAAAGCCTCGAGGGGAATCCCACTTTTCTCAAGGTAGATGCAGGCTTGCAACGTGCAATCTTTACCGGACTGAAGCTGAATACCGGTCTGTTACACGGAAGTGTATGCACGATTCGCCGAAGCGGTCTCTAGACAACGGATCTGCTGTCTGCGACCAATGACACTAATACGGGTTAACGACTTCAGGACAAGATTTTCCCGTATGAGCAAGAGCCAATATACCCGTGAGAGAAGGTATACCTGACTATTGTGTATGCAATCAGTGCTACCAAGTTACCAACTCACTTTAGTAGGACACTCCTATGCATAGCTAAACACAAATTTCTCGAATATGAAACCTCTTCTCATTAAAATTACAATGGAGATCTGTTTGCGTGCCTTTTCAAATCGTGGATTTGCTTATGAGTACCCACTTCTCACTGACAACATTGTTCAAGAACGAACAAAAACGTTCAGAGTACAATCAAGAAAAATTATAGACAAACAGAATATTTTCAGTCAATAAATCTCATTTCAAGCTTCCAGATTTTAAGGGTGCTTTACTTACGAAAATCCTCGGCAAGAAAGTACCAATTGGACTTACCTGAAACAGAAAGGAGAAAATTTAAGTTATTGAAAACATTGGAAAATAGGTTTGGAAATACTCTTTGAGTAGTTGAATTATAGATGCTTTTGCTATTAATTGAAAATATGGTTGTAGTATTGAGTTTGATTAACCGGAGGCGAATCATCGCGTATTTGAGGCCACCTCTGCAAGAAAATAGAGCAAAAAATCATTGATCAGGAGAAAGAGTTTGAAAGGCCTCTGGTCATCTTTGTCTCGGTTCTGGTGCTCGAATAGAATAAGAAACGAGAAAGGTGTTTGGTAAGGTAGGTCTATGTTGGTGATGTGCTTAGCCCGTGTCAGGAATGTAATTCACACGCCGCTGGCATTCCGTTCCGTTCCATTCCGCGGCGCGTCTCTTTTGTGTCCCGCTTCCTTCGCACTCCAGCACTCAGACTTCGCGGCTTTCTTTGGCACCTCCTTTTCTTCACCTAACCATCTTTTCGCCCCTCAACCTGCAGTTTCAGATTTGCACTCAGATTTTGATTCTCCTGATTGCAATCTCTCCAAATTTATAGCTTAGTAAATATACGCATTGTGTGCATATTTTGATTTCGAACCTTTTTCAAAAATGATGCTGTAATAAATACTGTATTAAATACAATATTAAATAGTCTTAGAGACAAGGTACGAAAATCCAAAGTTAAAATAAGACCTGAAATTACATGAGGTGAGAATATACGAAAAGTAGGCATTATATCACATGATAATTAAAGGGTCAAGTAGGCAATTTACCAAATTGGGATAACGCAATAAAGACCGATATCGATTATCTGTGTAATAATTTCCAGAAATGGATTTTAAGCCCATATAATGTTTACAACAGAGTTGTAAAAGAAACATCAGTCTTGAAAAAGTAATTGCAGGTATTTTCGAAAACGAGAATGAAAAGTGAGCGCAGCAACCAATGTCCGGGTGGAACTTGATACATGCAATTTCTTCCAGGTTCGTCGAGTTCGTACAAGATCGAGTGGTACTTTTTTCGAAGTACCGGAAGAGAAGTCAGTGCAGGGTTATCTCATACAACGTCGGGCTTGCTTTGAGAAATATTCTTTGCGTGGTACCAAGCATGTTTGTGAAAAACATCTTGGCTTTTGGTCATATATTACTTTACAGAAACGATTATACAGGAATGAAGATTTACCACCATACATTGCGATTATACTTAACCTACTGAGACTACTACGCTCTATCATAGATGGAGATTTGCTAGATACGACGATCATTCCGAGTTCAGTGCAAGAAATGTTTTCTATGTGGTCAATCTCGAAATTTTAAATTTCGTATACTCTCTGGCATATTACAATTTAAGGTCATTTTCATTGCAGGTGTCTACGTGTCTAATCTCAGTTGCAATTACTTTTCTATTTACATCTAATACGCACATTCACGATGTGCAGAGTCATTATGTATAGTATTATGCATTCCATATACATATGAATAATTCTGCGCAAAAGATCGTAATATCCACTCGGAATGTAGTTACTTAATATGTAATTAATATGTTATTAAAATGTAATTAACATAAACCATCAAAGTCTAATACCTGATTGATGACAATGATTTTATTTGACAATGAAATTATTTGCATAATTTCGAACAATGGGAGCATATACCCTTTCCAACCAACTCTGACGTTTTAAAATGACTGCACTGGACCACAGAGTGCATCTCACACAAAAATATATCGCTCAAAAAAGATTGAAAGCGTAAATAAATCTAATGCCAGATCATGTTGCTCGAGGCTACCGCCAAATAAATGAGGGTAAATGGATGGTTTCGATTACCTACTCATAGGAGGATGGATAAAGTACCTGAAAAAAGCTGATCCCTCTGGCACTTGATCGGTCTTTTTTAATATTGTAAAAAGTTCTAAAATAGTAATTAGTGTAAATCGCGACTTTATTTTTAACTTGAAATTAAAGAAAGCAATTACACACAAATATGGCACTGAAGAAGCAAATTAACCTGGCTGCGAAATGGATATGACGAAATAGTAAGTCTTTTTCTCTGAATACGAGTAAATAAGACTGATAGAATTGCGCCGTCTGAGTGTCTGCTGGCGATGATGAATAACGTTTTCTCTTTGTCGTTGTTATTCTTAATGTGTTAACTGAGTGCAAAAGCGAAAGAAAGAAACGAGTTGCTTTGGAAGAAAGACTAAGGAAGGCTATGAAAGAAAATAAAAAAAACTTCACGAAGCAGACGCCATAGCAAGTACTAACAAGAATAATGATAATGGAAATGATAATCATAATAGGGCGAGGCAATATCCCGTGGACAATGCGTTATTCACTATTACGACGTTTTGAACTGAACTGAAGATTCTGCGTGGGTATGAGACGACGTCGACGTCTTCAGTTTTCATTTGGATGAGTATTAATCGCAGCAATAAAATTGAAATCCATTCAGCTCATTCACGGCCAGATAGACTTACGTCGACTCTTGTCTTTTTTGTTTCACTAAAAGAAAAGGATTCAGTGTTCGCCTCATTTGCGCCGAGCACATTTGCTTTTTTGCAATTGGTGCTTTATGATAGGACCGGAGAATAGTCTCTTAAAAAGAAGAATAAAAAGGGATAAAAAATAGATACGTATCATACCTAGAATAACAGTTTTAATAAATATTTCTACCTCAAACGAGCCGGAAAATTTAAGCACTTTTAGTATTATACGAGAATACGCGAATGAGTTTTATCTCTCTCCTTCATTTCTGCCAAGTATCCTCTTTTACGCAATTCTTATTACCTAACTCAAATTGAGATTTTATTTTACGATGGGTATTAAAGTTTATTTATAAAACTTAATAAAAATAGAATGTTTCTTAGATTACTATGTATATGATTCCTAACTCATTGCAGAGTCAATTTCTCGTTCTCTCTAGGAGAATACTTAATAATTAATTAGCTGTCAGGTAATATCCAACGCAATTTCGATAAGCAACCCTAAAAGGCTATATATGATCGTATTATACGTTTTACATATAATGTGTCGACAATCCGCGATGTCGCCTTGTAGGAGGGGTGGCTCGTGAGATAGATAACAGTCGGATAAAGTGATCCGAGGGCGGAACAACCGGTCCTTAATGAAATTTCCATCGCTCGTATCCTATTGGTTATCGTCCAGGTGCGAGAACTCCGACGCCTCGGTATCTCCTCTCGCATCCGGTGGTATTTTACGTTTTACCTACCTCTATATGCGTGTACTTATATCTCTGTAACGCGATTCGCTTTGCATGTGCTACATTTATGCAACATCGGCCCAGCACAATAGAAGTCTTCTAAAAAAATATATTCTACATTTCTACGAGTGTTGTTGAGCAAAATATGATTCAAGATCAGAATATATATACGAAAAGAATAAACAAATCTTTCATAAAACTTCTTAAATCTAGTTCAAATTCGAATTTAAAATTTATGAATGGTACATGAACAGGACCATATTTCCAGCATCTAACGAGTCCCAGTTTTCTTTCCTCCTAAGTGTAGTGTATAGACACGCGGTTCTTCGAAGTCGATTGGCTGATCGTAAGGAGGCTCATTCAGGATATTCCAATCCTGAAACGGTGCGAGATGATTTTCCCAAGGCATTTTGTACACGCAAAATCGACAACGAGGTAGACTGGAAGACTTGAAGATGATACAGCGGCAAGCCAATGATGCAGACTCGTTGTAAGTGTGGATGTAAATTCACAGAGTGGACTTTAAGTGCTGATGCGAATGAAGATAGTCGGTTCGAAGACGAGGCGCTCCTCTTGCGAGGATAATTTTATCGCGACGTATCGCTCGAATAAAATGGCGGCCATGACAGGAAGAATGATTCTGTCTGAGAGAAGTGTCAGTTATCGATCATCCTTCCCACTGAATTTTGCTTAATTCGAGAGGCCAACTTAACGAAGCGATCGATGAGTCTTATCGATGATCAAGTAATTGCCTCGTGTGTATATTATAATAACATTTAAGGAACACGTAACCGAGAAAGTATTGCTGATTCTAAACCCGTATTTGGCTTGATACGATGTTTACTATATTATTATTATTATGATGTTGTAAGTGAATCTCTGGCGAAAGCGTTGAAGGTAGACAAAAAAAAAGTAATTATAGCTCTATGTTTTAAATGGTTGAAAATTTGTTCGGGAATATTGCAATGCTTATCATTATGATTGCTGATATTTTTCACATATGAGTGTATTTCTTATAAGTCCTTACGGATATCCTGACAACATACGAAAACGACTACTCGTTCAGTAATTCTGCAGCAGTTCTCAAAGAAGTTAAACACGAGAGTGATTTAGAGATCTGGCGCCAATCCAGGAAACCATACTGGGAGGAAAAAATATCAAGTACTTCCGTAATCTTTATTGGAATGCTCCCTGGTCCTTGTGCAATAAGAACTCTTTATTACTTGGTCTCTTATCGTTTTCATAAAAGTTACATTTAACGAAGGTAAACTTTTTCGAAGAGCATATCGGTGGAGGATTTACGAGTTAGGTCACCTTGCAAAAAGTCTGTAAATCCGAGAGTGTGATAAGATATTACTAAGTGGGATAATTGGAAATAAAATGGATAAATGCAACTTTGAGACAAGCTGGAATCTGATACATTGAAACCAAATAAAATATATTTTTGCAGGAGAGAATATTATTTAGATTATTCCAACATGAAGAGGACAAGCGACATCAACCTGGATGTCCAGCTGCGAACATTTCCAATTTCCCCTATTGAAGCCAGCATCTCCATATTCAGAATGGAACGAGGAAAGGGTAGAATAGTTGTCTGGGGGTGGAAGGTTAATAGACGGTGAAGAGGAAGAAAAGGGGAAGAGCATCGAAGATACATTCCAAGTCAATACTGAATATAAATTTAGTATGAATGCGTAGGCGACATTGGGCTGCTTGAACCGCACCTCGACATTGTCCCATTCCGTATCAAAGATACACCCACACGTTTGAGCTACCTGAAATCGAATTTGTAACATATCCTGCATAACAAATTTCATTCAAGGATCGACATCATTGTGATCTCAGATTGATTTCAAATTTTAATTCCTGATCATCATAACAGTCGTTTTGCTGGAATATAGAAGGAAGAAAAAGTAGTAGATGATGAGTAAAATAAGAAAAGTGGACCAAAAAAAATAGAGAAACCGCCAGCGGCCCATCTACGCGATTCGGTTTGACGTTCATGCAGACACCAACACATGTACATATAACTCATTGTTCATTGTACTCAACACGGCATACATGGTTCTTTAATGTAAGACTCTGCACTGCAATAAAGCACTGCAAAGGCCTGCAACGACAAGCTACTTCGTGCTTCCTTTAGGCACCGGTAACAGTAGAGAATTTCAGATTTGAAAATGTCGACATTTCTGCAATGAAAATTGTAATCTAAATATTCAATGTTCCAGGATATTTCCAAGTTTTAAAGGTTTTCCTGGTTGTAAAAAACACATACTTCGAGAAGGGCTGCAAGTGTACTAACAATATCGTATATGGGTAGAATGCCAACGCAACACCGACAATGCACCACTTATAGAGGACGTGCAAGAGGAGCAAGTGGTCGAGCATATTCGAACGCGGCCTCGATATCGGATGTTCACGCTTGACAAGGAATCCGGCGCAATTAGGCGGACCACGCTTCGGCGCCAATTACTTCAATGCGGTTATACGTGCGAGCGGCCATGGTGGCTGCTGCAGCGGGACGGCTGAACGAACAAGCGTCAAAACAGCCTCATTAAGGTCATTATTGCTTGCTAGCCCGTTTGCGAAGCCCCGCAAAAGTAGCCCAGGCGATCTTCCTGCAAGTGCTTGCTTGTGTCTCGCATATCAAAGGCATTGTTTGACCTGCTAGGAGAGGAACTTCTACTTCCACTCTGACGGAAATATACTCTCAAGTTTGTCAGTAGAAAGGGCCGGATAGAGTCAGACAATTTGACATGGGTATAAATTAAATTAATTCCTGACAATTCTGACAATGTTTGCCTCTTTCCTTTAACAATATATTACAAAATATGAATAAAAAGGGATATAACACTCTAGTGCACAGACAGGAGGCATTTTAATTTTGAACAGAATATTTCACAAAGTAACATTAACATGACATCATCTCTCGCCGACTTTTCTTATAACATCCTGTTATTTGCATTATCACGATGATTGCACCATCCTATAATCGAGCGAAGACGTGTCAAGTGACAATTTGCATTACACACATGCATTTCACAACAGTCGCACCCGCAGAGGCAATGTGACACGGTTCCAATAATTACTGCAGCAATTTTCACCGCCCATCATTACGCTAATTAGTTAGCATGACTTTCATGCCACGAATGAATCGGATTCTGTTGATGTATAAGTGTGCGAGGTTATATATATATGCAAGAAGAAGATGTATCGCAATAGAGTGAACACGCAAAGTTTAAAGTCCTTGTACTCGTGAACCTTCTTGCTGGAAGGTAGCTGCTTCATCAAGCGAGTCCAAAACATAGGTCGTTACATCTGCGAGCAAGGATTTTGTGGAGTTACCCATCTTCTATTGATGCATCTCAAGCAAATGCAAAGCGCGCACGAACCGACTCATTCAGGAGTTTCCGCTGATATTTCGCCGAATAGTGAAACTCGTAGAAACTAAATTTCACGCGATATTTCAAAGGATTGAAACGTTACTATGGTTAAATGCATATCCGGCACCTTGATTTTCAACTGTGGCTTTCAGTTAAAGTCGTCGATGGCACACAAATGTGCCGACACATGATGTCGATGAATACCCATGATATACATGGCACACATGTAACGAAGAACTTAACGTGAAATTTGAAAGGCTCAAGGGAAGTTTCACGTTAACCTATATTTGCTCATTGTCGTATTTTGCAAGAACATCATCAAAATTTACGGTCCACAGCGTCAACTGCGCTTTTAAAATATGGGACTTTGCAATTACACACTGAGAAAAATGTCTGGTACGGACAACAAAACTTTTGGTTGCTATAGAAACAACTAGACATTTTTCTCAGTGTATTTGTAGTAGATATTCAGGTTCTGATGATCTGGTGGAAAACCCGACTTTAAAATTATAACGTGAGGAATCTGAGGGAAAAAAAATTAATTAAGTAAATGGAGAATGTATCAATGGACTCATCACATTATGACCACACAGGCTTTAAATTCCGCTAACAATTGTAGCGTTTTTAATACCAGCTTTGCAATTACAGTAATTGTTTCACTTGCACCAATTCATTCACCGCTATGCCACTTTTGCGGTAACCACACATTGCGAGATTACAACAATACCGAGGACGAAATGCTACTGCAGAGCTTTTTTTGGTTGGATGTCTTGCAGTATGCGAGGATTAAAAACAGCAAAGTGACGACACTATAGGTACTCGTTCCTTTGTTTAATAAACGAAATTAAATAAAAGCTTTCCAAACATGCAAGCTAAAAGTTTTTGATAATTAATACAGGATTAAATAAAATGAAGGGAAAACCTTTTAAAAGATAAATAATTTGTAATTGTACTCGTTATTCCATTAATATTATTCGCTTTTATATATTCATGTTCTCTTTTGCGTGAAAAACATGTACTCTTTTCGTAATTTACTTGTTATCATCGACACACTAAAGCTAAAAGAAAAAAAATAAAAAAAAATAGAAGAATTTACTCTCTAGTAGATTGAAAGTCCAGGTTGCAGAGTTATGTGTGAACATACGTGCTTGCAGAATGTACACTGGATTGCAGGGGTTTAAAGCAAACTTTTTTCATAGGCTCTGAGAGAAAAACGCTAGGAAATGTAACGCATGCCTCCAGTCTCTCATTGTCTATAGTGAGAGCAAAAGTCTTGTCCCCCTTTTTTGCACGTGTGTTTTCTTCTCGCTTCATCAAAATTAGTCATAATTATGGCGCAGCAGGCGGCAACAAGCACACGCGCGAGTGCGTAAGCTTCGCGAAAATTAAAATCCTTGAAGCTAACAACACTCCTGGTACGTTTAAGGAACTTCCGGGCTTTAAATTGCCACATTGTCTTTCCTTTAAATATGAATTTTCACTCTCTTTGAAGATTTTTTTCAACCCCCTGAATATTTTCCACTTAAACTTTTAATTTTTCATGTGGCATTTTTGTCAGTAAAAAAGATTAAAAAGATTGAAACCTTCTTTGCACAAATGGCAACCATCTGCGTGCTAATTTTCTCATTTTTATCCAGGTCCCAAAAATAGATTTTTTAAACCTATGAAGTTGTTTCAAACTTCTTGTTCGATAACCGAAGTTAAACTTTGTTAACACTTCCTGCTTCTTGAACTTAATTCCTAGCATCATTAACACAGTAACCTAAACGTTGCGAATCGCAAAAATGCAATTCAAATGTCTCGATTTCTGTTAAAGCTTCCCTTTCACGTGGTAATCACGTCGCGCACCATCGTGCATAAGAGACTTTTTCCACGTTGAAATGGAATTTCCGCCTTTCAGCGAGTTTGATCTTAATTTCGTCGCGCAATGCTCCCGCTTGTGTGCATATCAAAGTTGCTCTGTACAAAGCTATGTAAAGCTTTTTCGATGAAAAGCTCTATGCGCGATGCGATTCGAAAGCGCACGCGTTTCAAGTCGTGTCTACAGCTTTCACCTTCCATATTCTCGCGATATTTTGATGCGGTAGACTCACTGCAAAGGGTTGCTCGCTATAAAGTGAGTCTCGAGCGCGACAGAGAGGTGCATGCATATGGTGGATTATTATAATAAAAGTCTTTCGGCTTTGTTCGTCCACCCCGTCAATGCCTTTGTCCAGTCTCTAGGCTGCATTTCTATTTATGTTTGTCATGCAACCGAAATGCCCAAATGGTAATGGCAAAGGGTCTTTTATCTGAGGTCTTGTATTTTAGGATTGAGTGCTTTACTTTCAACTTACAGGATTCACAGGAACTTGCATTTCTGCATTAAAAAAGATTCATAAATTCATTAGTATTGTCTTTGAAGCAAAACGTATATTATAGTTTTCAAGCATGAAATGGAGATTAGAACTCATTAATAAGTAAACACTAAGCAAGGTACATTGTTGTGGCAAAAACTGCACCAAATTAGCGGTACATGCAAGACTGAAGCCCGGAATTTCCGTTTTTGCCGTTTACGTTATTAACTCCTGCTTCGTGGAGTACCACTAGTGGAGAATCCCTAGACGGAAAGAACCTACACACAGAGTGCACACCGTGATTTCACATAAAGGTTCATTGTTTTACTGTGAATCAATTACATGGCTCGACTGCCAGCCGATGCTATCTATCTCGAGCCGACGTACTCGTACACGTTCCCGTATGTGTTTTCCGCTCTGCCTTTACGGATTCGCGATCGGTATGCCAGACCTAGGAATACCGCGAATAAGCTCGGGATTCCACAATCTAAATCTGTAATTGGAACTTTCGGATAAATCACGTAGCTATCCGTCGCCTAGGCTGACCGCCGCTTAATGCCTCGCTTGTCCAGAGGCTCTCGGAAATAATTCACAGTGCTTGCGGATATTGTCAACTGGCCCTGACAGAATTCTCTTCCGTGATGTCTACTCAACTTTTCCACTGTCTAATATGCAAGAGCATCCAATTTGAGCTGATGAAAATTGAATAGGCTTTCGTTTCTTTCTTTGTATTTCGTCTTCCTGTTACAATTATGTTATTTATTACATTGCAGTATTATAATGTTGCACTTTAATGTTGGCAAAGAGACTAATGTGTTGCAGACTCTATTTCATTTCTCGCCATCGTTATTTTATGTTCTCACTGTCTAAGGTAACTTTACGCGGCACGAAGTCCAGCCGTCAACTCGCCGAGCCAGATATACCCGAGGTTTATTGCCGTTCTCGATGATAACCCGTAAATTGCTGTCCATAGGTAAATCGTATAAGCAATATCGCAAAGCCGCAATCTGTATAGAGTGCACAGAGTTGTCCGGAAGGACCCTTCGAAAAAATACTAGTAGAATGTGACGGTTGCATTATTCGCTCGGCTCTAACGAATATTCAGCTCGTTGCTCAGAGAGGATAAATAAATTATTTAGTACAAATAAAGTTTGAGCCGCGCTCTCTGTTTCAACGCAATAAATGATTCAACCGATTTTACGTTCGTCGTTAGCGATTCGAACTGTAAACATAAAAATTTTATACGTCTGCATTGTAAGTATCAATAATCATAATTCATTTTATTCCTATCAGATTATAGGCAACAGTTATTAACGATAAAAGATAATTGATTGTTCATCACTGCTGCTTCCCATAATTTGATTCAACAATGGTATTATTTATGAAACTATATACTGATGTTTCTCGACTTGAAATCTCATCGCTAATTAAAGCTTTTAAGAAGTGATATTTATGCAGCTGAGTTTTTCCCTTACTGAAATCTACGCAGTAGGTGAATACGTAATCGACTAGCATGCGGGCTCTTGACCTGATTTTCCGACGTCGACTAATGACTCGTCTAAAGCACGACGGTTTTACTTCCTCAGTTCGCAAGAACCTTTTTTCTTTGTATGAGACTGCGTGTTCACGTGATCATAGACTTGCCCGTGAACGTGCCAGCACATCGATTCTTGTGTATATGTAGCATCTCGTGAGGAAAATACATACGTGCATAAATTTCTGCGAGCACATGCAT
The DNA here is from genome assembly GCA_900474275.1 of Synergus japonicus. Classification (NCBI taxonomy): domain Eukaryota; kingdom Metazoa; phylum Arthropoda; class Insecta; order Hymenoptera; family Cynipidae; genus Synergus; species Synergus japonicus. Next base: position 184,956 of record UCOH01005710.1, read on the forward strand.
GCATGCACGTCGAGCCTCACCTAACGAAGGAAATATCCCGGTAACTCACGTCCGATCGATTGGTACCACTCGACTTCACGCATGCACGAGTGCACGCAGAGACCAAGGCACGTGCGTGCAAATGAGGGAACCAACAGTCTTGGAACTTTCAAGAAACTGATTGTACTAAAATGGAAAATAAAGTGCTCAAATGGTTGTCAGAAGATCAATTAGTTAGAAGATTATTCTCTTCGGGATTAAAATGATTCGAGTTTTCAGATCAAATGAAACTACGAATTTGTCTCGAGTGGAAAAAGCTCGAATTATGTGAATGATTTTGATCTCCAATTTAATAGTCAAAGAGATCAGTAAATATTTAATACTCTGATGATCACCATCAGAAACAAAAGCGCGCTCCGCGCGCGAATTTTTTTTTCTTTTTCAATATTATATAATTTATTATATTTTATTTCTCTAATCTCTTAAAACCTATGTTAAACTTTGTGAAAATCTCTAAAAATTCAAAGAAACCTTTGAAAACCCGTGAAATCGCTTAAAATTCATGAAAATCTCTAAAAATTCCTAGAAACCTTTTGAAATTCCATGACAAACTTTAAAATCTCTTTATATATTTTATATCCCTTAAAAATATTACATAGAAATCTTATCAAATTCCATGAAATCCTTTAAAATTCTCACAAAATCATTAAAATATCAGAAAAATCTCTCGAAATCACTTCAAATTATTAGAAATCTGATAAAATTCCTTAAAACCTCATAAAACTTTTACAAAGCTTTTAAAATCCCTTAAAATTTCACGAAATATTCTAAAATCCCATATAATTCTACAAAATCGTTTTAATATCCTAAAAATCTCTTGAATTTCATAAAAATCATTTAAAAAATATGAAAAATGCACACAAAAACCTACAAAATTATTAATCTCTTGAAATCCATGTTAAGATTAGTGAAAATTTCTAGCAAACTCTGAAAATGTCTCAATTAATTCTTAAAATCTCTTAAAATCATTAAAGATATCATCAAATTCCATGAAATCCTTAAAACTATTACAAAATATTTTTAAAATCATAAAAAGCTTTTGAAATTTCTCAATAAAATTCTACGATAACATTTAAAATCCCATTATCTCCCACGAAATCTTAAAAAAATTCCATAAAATTCCTATTCTTTTCAATGTATTTTGAGTTTAGACTCGTGACAAAATGATTATTAACGAAACCAAATTCAAAATTTCAAATTCAATTTACGCGGAATTTACAGTTCGGCAAGTATCGATTGTTGAAAATCACTATCGATACTTACAGGACGAATCAGAAGTACGGAATAGGCGTTACGATATTTCGATTTCGACTCAATCATCTTTTTAGAATAGATAAATTCGCTATTTTCCTTGCATTGAGCTTAAGGACCAACAGATGTGGATAATAAATTTTTTTCAACTCAGAATAGAAAGAAAAGCTGTTCAGAGATAAAAAATTGATTAGCTTGCAGAGGTCATTCAAGAAATCATAAATTTAGCTGTAATTTGGTCTTGTTGTGGCACCAAGGAGTGTGTTTTTCTCATTCGGAGGGAAAACACTCCTGCGATCTTTCGTAAAAGGCTCTCTCGCGGTAGAAACAAACCCACTTCACAGATTTAGGGTACACGACGTGCTTGCTTTACAGAGCTTTTCAAAGTTTCATGAACACGAGTCTCAAGTAGGGTACGTCCATTAAAATCGTCGCCCCAGCTTCTTATGGGGAAGGAAAGCACGCCGTCCACGATAACCGTAACAAGCCGAGTCCTGAACTTTTTTTTGCAATTCTTACCCTCTTGCGAAAGACGAGTGCGGTGTAATAATTTGAATAGACCTGTCGAGATGTGCCGCTCTTTTTTAAAATCTTCAAGTACCAAATAAACTCCCTCAATTCGCTTTTGATTGTCCTTCAAGACGTCAAAAAAATATATGCGGTGAAAATTGAATTATATTAGGATTCTTAACACAATTCCAACAAATTCGGGATTTTATAATAAAATTCAGATAAGGCTGATATTAATACAAATTGATGAATGAACGAAAAATTGCAAAGCTCGTTAAGAAAACAATTCTGGTAAAAATCTAGATAAAGAGTAGTTGTAAGATTCGTTTAATTAAAGATGTCTCTCACACTGAAATGTATTTACTCAAGTTTTACTGTTGCGACAGATCGGAAAGGAGTTTAATAATTAGCTTAGCAAAGTTGCGTTTGCGTTTCATTGCGAGAGGATTTGCTCGAGTCGGACACCTGTCAGGGAAGAAGGTGGAGGAGAAATTACAGAGTGAGTCGGGAATTATTGTTATGCGCGAGTAATGAGGATGCAGTATATTTAATGGTTCGTTCATGCAGCGGCATGCGCCCGTACCTTATGGTCCATCGTTCCATAAATTCTCAATTCCTCATTCGCCGACTCGTCCTCTAACTCTAACTTTCGAATGCCCATGGAAATTTGAAACTCAGTATCGTATTAACACCAGCATTTGCGACCAGTCGTCCCGATCGTTACTCATACACTGAAATTCTCGCGCATTTCGTGCCAAATGCGTGTTAGATTATCGTTACCAGGCAGATTACACCTCTTCTCGAAGCAATTAATCAAATTTAAGAACGTTCTTGTATTTCCGAATTTAATTTTTTGCTAAGCCATATATGAAAAAAAGAAAAAATCAACTTTGCTTCAGATGTAATATAGAGCACATCAAATCAAGAAGACGTCGTAGATGTCGCGAATAATTAATAATAAGAGATGGTTAGCAGCTTGTTTTGACACTAGGCTGATAAACACATGTAAGCAAACGCACTAATGCACCTGACGCACAGAATGCATTAGTCCATCAATGAAATGAAACTGCTCGAGTCTCCAAACCACTAAAGTCCATAACCGTACGTCAAGTGGAAACCGTATTCAGCGGCGAATTCCATTTGGCGGTCGGTCTACGATCTACTTCGTTATACTTGGAGGATTACGTATATCGACGTTCTACTGCAAACTTTACGAGGATGTGTAAGCAGTATTTCCCTTTTATTGGCGACGAGCATTCCTGCGAAGTATGCAGGGAAACTTCTGCCTTATGTACCAAATTACACCGAAATGCCGCTAATGGCGATCTCGCAGCACTCAGACTACGAATAGCTTACTTCGTAACGAGTTCGCTCTGCATTAATCTCTCCACCAAATCGAAAGTCGATAGGGTAACTAGGGTAAATATTACTTTATTTGTTATAATAAAAAAAGTGAGGTTATCAAGTCATTTTGGACAAATAGAACCCTCACAATGGCGCCCGAATTGAAAAATGTTGGCCGGAAAATTCATTCGGGCCATTCGGGCGCCATTGTGAGGGTTCTATTTGTTCAAAATGACTTGATAACCTCTCTTTCTTTAAGTTCAGACATCGCCTCAACGATCTAGACCGGTTCTAGATCGAAAAAAATTATTTTTTGTTCGGAAAATGCAGTTTGAAACAAAAAAAAGACGATTTTCCAACTAATTTTTTCTTAAATCGAGTTTTCCAAGATTCACAGGCTTGCAATCATCTTGGAACCGGTCTAGATCGTCGAGGCGATGTCTGAACTTAAAGAAAGTGAGGTCATCAAGTCATTTTGAACAAATAGAACCCTCACAATGGCGCCCGAATTGAAAAATGTTGGCCGGAAAATTCATTC